>SNQJ01S0036975.1:0-54259 GCA_010110895.2 Picea sitchensis
TAAGCTACAAGGCACACAATTGCATCTCAGCTCAGCTTATCATCCCCAGACAGATGGTCAAACAGAAGTCGTCAACAAGTGTTTGGAAACCTATCTGAGGTGCTTTGCATCGTAAAAACAACACCAGTGGGCTCAATGGTTACGCCTCGTCGAATGGTGGTACAACACTACATACCATACCACCACTCGCATGACTCCTTTTGAAGCAGTGTATGGACAGAAGCCACCGTCAGTTCTCTCATACTTACTGGGTACCTCGAAGGTCCAGGAGGTCGAACAAACACTTACAGTCCGAGAGGATATCCTTCGTACCCTTAAAGAGAACTTGGTCATGGGCCAGAACAGAATGAAGCAGCAAGCCGATCAGGGTCGCTCGGAACGTCAATTTGTAGAAGGGGATCAGGTGTTTCTGCGGCTGCAACCATATAAGAAAACTTCCCTCAAGGCCGAGCAGTGTCAAAATCTAGCACCCAAATTTTATGGCCCTTACACAGTTCTAAAGCATTTGGGACAAGTCGCATATCAGTTAGCTCTGCCCAATCAGTCGAAGCTACATCCTGTTTTTCATGTTTCCTGCTTGAAGAAGGTGATTGGAACCAGGTGCCAACTTCAAACCAACCTTCCAGAGTTAGCTGAAGAAGGATCCATTTGGCTACAACCAGAAGTAGTTTTGGACCAGAGGGAGCGTCGCCTGCGTCAGAGAACCATCAAGGAAGTGCTAGTACAGTGGAAAGATATGACTCTAGCAGATGCCACTTGGGAACCAGCTACCATTCTGCAACAGTTTCCACATCTCAAGCCTTGAGGACAAGGTTGTTTTTAAGGGGGCGGACATGTTAAGGTCCTAACCTGCACATAAGTAGATCAATGTATTCGGATGTAATAAAGGTCAATATTAATAAGACCTTTCAATAAAATAGAATAAGGAGGATGTAAGAAGACCTAATAGAAGCTTCCGCTTCCAGAAGGATCTTCCTCTAGATGCTTCTTTTTAGTATAAATAGGAGTCGAGGGTATGACAACCCTAGCTTGGATATTATTGTAACAGAGCACTACTCGACTGGAGGTTTCCCCCACGAAGAGGCCTGTGAACATTGCTATCTGATTCAAAGTGCTATTTTTGTTGCTATTTCGTGTATCGTTTCTGTGTATTGTGAAGATTATGCTGGATATTTTACTGTTATTCTGTCATTTCTAGCATTTCATTTATGTTCTACATATTTTATATATCTGGTATCTTGCAGGGATAGAAACCTACAAAATAGGGTGGTCTCTCACAGTCTACTCACAGCTCATAAAATCCCACAATCTATTAGTATTCTCCTACAACTATCTTGATTTTCCACCAACTTTCTTCCTCTCAACCTTCCCAACCCAAGGAATTTACCCATTCACTCATTTTAATCCATTGGGAATCCCATTAATTTATTAGGGTCTCTATGGCATAGGTAACCAAAAATCTCACTACAAATAAAATCAAGGGAGCTCACTACTAAGAAAACTACGAGGAAAATCTCACAGGAGTTCACCCTTCAGGCCTGGAAACCTAGATCTTCACTATTATGATCCAAAAATGCTCCATAATTCGTCTTCCATGGTTTCTCCAGCTCATATGCTATTCTTTTATGTTCTCTACTTGTTTTTCATCCAAAAATATGATTGTCTAAAACTATTGTAACTGCCCATACACATTTCTTCTCTTTGTCTTACTTATTTGACTTACACATTTCCCAATCTTATTTTAATCAACCCCCATGCTCCCAATAAATATGGGATGTGACTTCTAACCAACCCTCTTACATGCATTCAATGATTGGCTTTGGGAACACTCAATAACAAAATAGAAGGTTCATATACTCATTGTAATTTTAGAAAGTGTGTTGAATTAATAGACATGGGTATTTCCCCCTTGGACCCCTATTAGACACTACTAGACATTTCCCTCTCTTATGGATTTATCAACCCACATATATATCAATGTCCCTGATCCATATGGATGTCGGTGGCCTCCCACCTATTCCAACTGGTTCATTTTGGCAATTTTCGAGTTTGGCAATTGTTTTCCTAGTTTTCGGGTCCATGACTTGCGAGGCCGTTTTGAGGCCTTAAATAATGTTTTTAGGGTTCTCCATGGTTGAATAGAAAAATAATGTGTATTCTGCAGATAGACCTTTCCAACGGGCTATCATGTGCCTAAAAAAGAGATCGTATGCAAAACTTATGACCCCGAGAAGTTGATGTACTAACTTTCCCAAACGGGGCCCACATGGCTTTTGGTGCTTCATCTCCTAGGGTTAGGCTTTTGGATGTTTATGGTTTTTGAAATTCCTGTTTATTTTAAAAAGGCCTTCAGAGCCTCATTGTATTCATCTTCTTTTGAATGAGTGCAACCTTCACATCTCATCTCATAGATAAGCCACCACCATTCTAGCAAGCTTGTTTTCTATTGCATTTTACAGTTTCAACTTACTTCCTTATTGAATAGAAAACCAATTTTACTGTATCTCTGTTATTATGTGTTAAGCATCTTTTAATAATCTATATTCATTTCTTTCTTCTCATAAAAACTGGATCACTGGTATCAGAGAGTTCTGCTTCTTGTCATCTTAATGCATGTCCCCAATGAGGTCAGGGTACAAAGAATTGGGTCCTGAGCTTGTTTCTCTTGAGGAAACAATCTCTCGCATGCCCAAATGACCTCTTATGTCAAGAGAAAATAAATATGATATGACATGAGATCCTTTCAAAAATATTCTTGAGGAAACTCTCATGCAACAAAGGAATGAGATGATGGATAGTTTCGCGCAAATCCTTCGGAGGCTACCAATAGGAGACACATCTTCCTCGAGCAGAGGTGTTTCCCCCTTCAAGGTACAAATCAACTTTTATATTACTATATTTGAAGGTCATATAGACACAAATGTTGTAGACAAGTGGTTGAATCTACAAGAAGGGTATTTTTTGTCCATAACTTTTCAAATAGAGAAAAAATTACTTTTGCGCTCCTCAAAGTTGTTCCCCATGTTAAAGATTGGTGGGAAACTTTCTGTGAGCAAAAGGAAAAAAAGGAACACTCATTATTTATAGTCGCGGCCACCTTCGAATCCTTCAGGGATGTTATTAATGAAAAATACTACCCTATCAGAAGTTATGATGACTTGTATACCAAATGGACCACATTGCGGCAAGAAAGGGACCAAGCAGTGCCAGATTTCACAAATATCTTCCATACCTTATGCACCAAGTTGGGTATCAAAGATTTAGAGAGAAATATGGTGCTCAAGTATTGTGGTGCTCTACATAGATACATATAGACCAAAATGGAATTTTTGGACATCTCGTCCTTGGGAATGGGATATCGATATGTCATCAAAATCGAGCAGAAGATCAAACAAAAGACACAACAATTTGGGCCTTGGAACCCCTCATAGCAAAAAATAGGAAAGGACGACCCCAACCTACATAACAAAGGACAAAGCAAAGATGGACAATATCAGGACAACCAGTCCAAGCCACTAGAAAATAAGGACACCTGAAAGACAAAGAAGGATACTGAGAAGTGGTGCAACTTCCATAAGATCCGTTGGCATAACACTGCTAATTGCCTCTAAAAGAAGTCATTGGTGGCCGAAGTGAAATCCTTGGAATTATATGCTAGTTCTGACTCTGATTCAAAACCATAAAGGGGAAGATGGATCATTGACATGGAACCCAGTGCCATTGTTGCTACCACCAATATCCATCTTGGTGAACCAGATGAGATAGAAGAAGGTGAGTACCTTTTCCATTCGCAAATGTGGGTAAAATGAACCCCACTGCACTTCATCATTGATAGTAGTAGCCAGAAGAACCTCATCCCATTATAGGTCATAAAGCGATTGGCCCTGCCAAAAATGCCACACTTGTAACCCTACACCATTGGATGGCTCTACTAAGGAAGGGATCTCTACATCTGCTGATAGTGTTGACTATCATACGACATCAAGCCCTTCAAAGATGAGGTATTTTGTGATGTTTCTCCTTTCAAAGTTTTTAATGTTATTTTGGGCCAACCTTGTTTATGGAAACATCATGCTATATATGAGTGTAGGTCTTATAGTGTTATTATTAATTTGAAATAAAATTGTACAGGATACCCGAGACAGTCCCTCCTAGTTCTATTTCCTTGATCCCTGCCAAGCAATGCAGGAAGGTCATCTCTTAGACCAAGAAATTTTTCTTCTTAGTGATTCACTCTCAGAGTAAGATAAAGATCGCAACCACATCTAGGGCCTCCGCGACCGATCTCTCCACACAACAAAAGCAATTGGACAAGGTCATGGAAGAATACTCAAATATATTCTCCTCTCCTACCGGGGTACCTCTGCACTGCCAGGTCAAGCATCCCATCGAGATGACCATAGTTTCACTACTACCCAATGGGCAGGTCTATCACCGCTCTCTTTTCAAAAACGAGGAGATCAAGAGGTAGATCCAAGAACTTCTCCACAAGGGGCACATCTATACCAACTCATCGCCTTGTGGGAGCCCAATCGTATTGGTGCATAAGAAAGAAAGGAACTAGCGACTCTGCATTGATTATCGAGCCCTAATCAGCTCACGGGGACCAAATACTTCAAAAAGATTGATCTGAAGTATGGTTACCACCAGGTCCTAATAGAACAAAAAGATATATGGAAGACTGCCTTCAAGTCAAAATAAGATATTTTTGAATGGTTGGTCATGCCCTTTGGTTTGAAAAAATCTCCAACAATGTTTATGAGGATGATGGCCGATATCCTACGACCTTTCACTATTACTTTTGTAGTGGTGTATCTAGATGACATCCTCATCTACAACAAGACTTGGGAGGAACACTTGCAGCATATTCAATAGGTTCTGTACACCATGCGACAACACAAACTATATGCAAACTTGGGAAAATGATCCCGTGGCATGGACAGGTTCCATTAATTAGGATACATCGTTGATAAACATGGTGTGCATGTGGATCTAGCCAAGATCCAGGTCCTCCGTGACTGGCCAGCCCCAACCACACTCATTGAGCTTTGGATCTTCTTGGGCCTCGCTAATTTCTATCACAGGTTCATGTTGGGATTCTCTCATATCACATGCACTCTCAGCCAAGTAACCAGGGGTGGTGGTAAGGAAAAGGTTGTGTGGGGCCTTTCCCAACAACAAGCCTTCGATGAATTGAAGAATCGTTTATGCTCATCCCCATTACTTTCATTACTAGACTTGAAACATCCCTTTGAGATCAAGACAGATTCTTCAAACTATGTTGTGGGTGTTGTTCTCACTCAACACGACCATCCCATGGCCTATCATAGTGAGACACTATCAAATGTTGTTCGTAAGTACCCTAATTACAACAAAGAAATGTAATCCATTGTGTAAGCCTACTGCCAGTGGAGACATTACATTCTGGCAAAGAAGATAGTCATCCACACTGATCAAAATCCATTACAATTCATCTAGACCCAAGTAAAATTGCAGAATGACCACCATTAGAAGTGGTACACATACTTACAACAATTCCACCTCAACATCAAGTATAAAAAATGAAGTACCAACCAAGTTGTTGATTTCCTCAACTGACCTCCAGTCGCGGAACTCACCACAGTGCTATATTCTTGCGACCATGATACCTCTGGATGGCCCCACCTATATGAGACAAACCCTGACTTCTCCACCACCTACCAAAAGTTGGGATCAAACTCAGTGGTCACTAATTTCCATCTCCAGGACAGGTTGGTGTGTTGTCTTGGCCATAGCTAAATTCCATCAAACAAGAGCGCGAAGCTTATTTGGGAATCTCACTACAGTTAGGTGGTAGGACACTTTGGCGTTGAAAAGATAGTGCAAGTGCTCCATAAAAATTTCTACCAGCCAAAACTTCGACAATATGTCGGCAAGTATATAAGGTCCTGCACCACCTATGCTATTTCCAAAATGAACACTAAGAAATAGGACTTGTAAACCCCTCTTCCTACTCCCGACAAGCCATGGGAATCCATCTCAATGGACTACATGTCGAGCCTCCCATCCAACAAGAGGGGCAATGACTATGTTTTTGTGGTTGTTGATCACTTTTCCAAGATGGTGATTATGGCCTCCTGCAAGAAGAACATCACTACAAAGGCCACTGGAAAGCTATTCTTTGAACGTGTCTAGGTACACTTTGGGATCCCACAAACCATTGTCTCAGATTGGGACAGTCAGTTCCTTAGCACATTCTGGTCGAGCCTCTGGTCATTGTTGGATACAAAGCTCACCAAATCCACTACCTTCCACCCCTAGATTGATGGCCAAACTGAGGTCATCAATCGCATGATCATACATATCCTGCACATGTATAATTCCAAGCACCCCCGCACATGGGATGAGAGTCTTCCCTATGTCCAACATAGCTACAACTTACCTTTTCATATCTCAACTGGCCACAACCCCTTTCAGGTGAGGTTGGGATTCCAACCATTGGGCCCCATGAATGTTGCACTACCATTGGTGACCACCTCGGCTGACTCGTCCCCTGTTCCACCAAAGCCTGGAAAATCCACCTAGTTCATTCATCTACCAACAAGTTTAGGATATTTTACAAAATTCCAATGCCAAGTACAAACAGCGCCAAGGTTAACACTGGGTGCCACATAAGTTTCAGGTGGGAAACTAAGTTTGGTTGCACTTGTAGAAAGAATTCCTTAAAGTTCCTTGTCGGAAGCTTCACCCACTCTGGTATGGGACATACATCATCACAAAGGCTATGGGTGACAATGATTTTGTGCTCAACATTCACCCTTTCGTTGGCTTGCACCCAGTCATCAACGTGACTCTCCTTGGGCCATATTTCCCACCATTATTGGACACCTCAAAGATAGCAGAGCAGTTGACACCAAAAAATATCAACCCTGACTGCATTCAACATGCATCCAATGATTATATTATGGACACAAAGATCAATGGAACCCGACAACAAAGGATCCAACTTTATCGAGTTGTCAAAGCAGGACAACTCCTGCACCAAGGAAAGTGGCTCACCCGAGGCCAAATTCAACAGAAATTTCCCCATCTGATGGGGGAAATCAATGAAATGGAGACTATTTCTTCCTTAGGGGGGGGATTGATTTAAATGGATGTCGGTGGCCTCCAATATATTCCAACTGGTTCATTTTGGCAGTTTTCGAGTTTGGTATTTTTTTCCTAATTTTCGGGTCCCTAACTTGCGAGGCCATTTTGAGGCCCTAAAAAATGTTTTTAGGGATCAACATAGTCCTTGGATAGACCTTTCCAACGGGCTATCATGCACCTAAAGAAAATATCGTATGAAAAATTTATGACCACGGGAAGTTGATGTACTAACTTACCCAAACGAGGCCCACATGACTTTTGGCACTTCATCTCCTAAGGTTAGGTTTTTGGATGTCTAGGGTTAATGACATTCCTATTTATTGTAAAAAGGCCTTTAAATCCTCATTTTAATCATCTTCTTGCGAATGAGCACAACCATCACATCTCTTCTCAGAGATAATCCGCCACCATTCCAACAAATTTATTTTCTGCTGCATTTTACAGTTTCAGCTTATTTACTTATTGAATAGAAAACTAGTTTTATTGTATCATTGTTATTCTATGTTAATAATATTTTAATAATATGTATTAATTTCGTTCTGCTCATAAAATCCAGATCAGTCCCCCAACAATTGTTCACATTTTATTATTAAAATTCAGAAATACAATTCTCATATATATTGCTTGGTCATAGCCACACATTACATATGTTGATATGTTTATGTAACTATGTAATATATTATTTTTTATTTCTATTGGTCAAACCTCAAGAAGGTTATTGTAATATTATTTTATAAATTGGCTCAAAAGAAATTATTATTTTGTTGTTATCCTTATTGTAAAAGCCAAAATGGTCCCTCTTATGGTTGCATCTTTTCAGGAGTCAAGTTATGTCTATAAATAGAGGTCGAGTTCCTCTCATTTGTATATACACACAACTCACCTTTTCTTATGTATTTGGAACATATAAATGAGTTCTATTGCAGGAGGTCCTGATTTGTTAGTCTTTGGTATCTTGGTATTGGTCTATTTGTGGAGATCTATAACATGAAATTGTATTGGTTGAAGGAATCTCTACTAAAGAATTGGTTGTAGGGTTTTCTCCCCCACGAGGGTTTCCCAAGATATATCTTGTGTTCTGTGATTTTTTATCTTTCAGTGATCCTATTAAATGAAATTGTTAATGGATGTTAAAGAAGATAATTGTAAATTCTAAAATTATAACATGGTATCAGAGCAGGCCTGAATAGAAGATAGGTCATAGATCTAGAAGATAAAAGCAGTTGTTTTTCTTTATAGGAGTGGTTTATGGACAAGAAAATACCACCACCAAGTGTTCCCCAGTGGAGCGCATCTTTTCCCTGGATCAGATCTTCAGAATCCAAAATTTGTTATTTAGGGGAAAAATGACTACCAAAACCACGATTGATGAGAAGATGGAGGGAGATGACAACTTTAGAGCTTGGAGGTATAGAGTATCCCACCTCCTAGAATAACATGATCTAGAGAAGTTCACTAAAGAAGAGGTTTTAGGACCAGAGGGAGATGAGACTAAAGAAAATCACAAGAAGGATATGGTCAAAGCAAAGAGGATTATTGCAGACTCCATTAAGGACCATATTATTCATCACATATATTCATTATCCACTTCAAAATAAGTGATGTATTCATTAACCTGGTTGTTTGAAGAAAACAACATCAGGTGAAGAATGACCTTGGGAACTCATTTAAAGAACATGAGGATGCATAATTCAGAAACCATCCAATCTTACTTCTCAAGAGTGAACCATATCAAGGAGAATATATAAGCCATTATTGATACAATGAATGGATAAGAAATGGTGATGACCACCTTTAATGGCCTCCGAAGGTCATCGGACACATTTATTCAGGGGATATGATCAAGAAGGAAGCTACCCAAGTTTAGTAGGCTATGGGAAGATTACAAGAAAGAAGAAGCAAGGATGACAAAAAGAGAAGAGAAGATGCCATATGATGATCAAGCCCTAACAACCCACACCAGGAAAGGAAAGAGAAATAAAGAACCCTCCTCACCCAACAAGTTTTAGAAGGGTCAAAGAAACAACCCAAATATCATATGTTTTTGTTATTAGAAAATGGGACACATTTCTAGGAATTATTCCCTCATTCAGAGACCAACGAAAAAGAAAGGATGTAAAAGGAATCATGTTCATACATCTGAATATGATGAGCCACCCAATAAGGTAGCAAAGGAAGATGAATCAAGTGACGATGAGTACATTCTTATCTCATCCCTTACATGAAATTTCACTCATGGAAGTGACATTTAGATGGTGGACAATGGTTCTTCCAAGCAGATGAAAAGTTATGAAGACTCCTTGTATAACCTTACTCATAACGATTCACTACACAAGGTGAAATTGGGAGATGACTATCAGTATACGACCAAAGGAGTAGGATAAACCTCCTACAAGTTAGACTCAGGAAAGCTAATGAAGATGAAGGAAGTTGTCTATGTTCCAGGATTGAATAAGAACCTTCTCTTGATTTCAACAATGGATGAGAAGGGTTACAAAGTTGCATTTGTTGATGGAAATTTTCTTTTGTGTCCTAGAGGAAATACTTTTGATGATGTTGTGGTGATTGGAGTTCAAGAGGGAGGAATCTACAAATTGAAAGGGCAATCAAATTCAACATTAATTCATGAAACTGTGAATCCCAGTTAATTATGGCATAAGATATTTTCTCACCTATATTACAAGGCCCTACCGAGTGTGATGAAGATGGTGATAGGACTGTCAAAGCTCCAAACAAAACTAGACAATGCGTGAAAAGGTTGCGCAGAAGGAAAGAACATGAAGCACTCTTTTCCCAACAGGGATAGCAAAGACAAATGAGTATTGGACATCATGCACTTGAATGTGTGTGGACTAATGATAGAAACTTCACTAACTGGAAAACATGACAGAGCATAAGATAAATACCTTGTGATCATAAGAGGAATTCAAATAATATTTCAAGGAAGATTGGATTAAGAAGAAGCTTTCTACTCTCTACAATCCTCAGTAGAATGGAGTAGTAGAAAGGAAGAATCAAACAATCATGGAAGCAGTGAAGGCTATGATCGATGATCAATATCTACCTATGCATCTGTGGGAAAAAGAAACAAATAATATAGTGTACATGCAAAACAAAGTCCCCACAAAGTACTTGAAAACAATACACTAGATGCGATGTTTTCAGGAGAGAATCTGAAAGTCATCCATATAAGGATATTTGGATACCTCGTATTTTTGTATGTCCCCAAGGAAAAGAGGAAACAATTGGATCCATCTGGAAATAATGACATATTTGTTGGTTATAGTGACACATTGGAGGAATACATGATATATATTCTTGGTCACCTAAAAGTTTACATTAACTGAGATGTCACCTTTGATAAGAGTGCATCTTTCAACAAATCAAAATAGGACTTAGGTTCATGAGGAGGAGAATCAAGTTACTAGAGTTCCAGAGGTAGAAGTAGTTGAACCAGTGGAAGTCATTCATGAGGATAATGGAATGGTAGAACCTTGGAGGCTAGTAGAGATTCCTTCTCACAAGAGAATACCAACTTGGACATAGAAGCTCATTTGAGATGAAGAAAGATACAGTGCCAAAAAAAAATGTCTTAGGGAAAGTAATAAGTCAAAACTGTATTCCAGCTATGTGGCATGTTTGTGTGATATCATGGATGAAAAACTGTCCAATTATGAAGAGGCTAGAAAAAAGAGGGTATGGAGGGATGGAATGGGGGAGGAATATCAATCCATAGTAAAGAATGATGTTTGGGATGTGGTCCCTAGACCAAAGGATAAATCAGTAGTAAGTTCAAAATGGATCTACAAAATGAAACATGCAACTGATGGTAGTATAGAAAAGTATATGGCTAGATTTGTGGCTCGAGGATTCTCTCAGAAAGAGGGAATTCACTATGAGGAGACATTTTCTCCCATGGTGAGATATACCTCGATAAATACTATACTTTCTTTGGCCGCAATAATGAAATGGAAGGTGCATCAAATGGATGTGAAGACATGCTTCTTGAATGGTGAAATAAAAGAGGAATTTAGGTACATGATAGGGATATGCATGTGTGAAAATATAAGAAGGATTTATATGGATTAAAGTAGGCACCTGGAGCATGATATGGTGGGATTGACATTTTTATAACAAGCTTAGGATTTACAAAGAGCAATGAAGATCCTAAACTTTACTTTAAGGTTATGGATGATGGTCTGGTAATACTATTGTTGTATGTGGATGACCTATTTCTAACAGGTGTGGAAACTCTCATCTTAGAGTGTAAGAGAAAAATGGTTGTTGAGTATGATATGAAAGACCTAGAGATAATGCATTAAATTTTGGGTCTCTAGGTATGAAGAGACATGATGAGATCTTTATGAACCAAGAGAATTATGCAATGGAAATCCTGAAGAGGTTCAGGATGATGGATTGCAAGGAAATGGGTACACCTATGGTATCAAATCTGAAGTTGTTGCAGGATATGCCTTCAGATGATGTGGATGTTACTTTATGTACGAATATGTTGGGTTCTTTGATGTACTTGGTGAACACAAGATCGAATATATTTTTTGTTGTGAACACCCTAAGACAGTATATGGAGAAACCCAGGCAGGTTCATTTGGTCGCAACAAAACATTTGATAAGGTACCATAAGGGTACATTGGATTATGGTCTCAGGTATGTTAAAAACCATGAGTTCGGGTTATATGGATATTTGGATTAAGATTGGACCAATAATATTCCTAATTGGAAGAGTACTTTGACATATTTCTTCAGTCTAGGATGCAGTATGGTTTCATGGAACATCATGAAGAAGTCATGTGTAGCACTTAGTACATTTGAGGCTGAATATGTGGCAACATGTAGAGAATCACTGTGGCTTCAGAAGATGTTGTATGGGTTATTTGGTCTTAAACCGAAGACAACTTTCATTTGGTGTTATAACCAGAGTTCCATGAAGTTTCCAAAGAATCTAGTGTTCCATGACAGGTTGAAGCATATAGAGGTCAAATATCACTGTATCAGGGATATGGTGCAGAGGGGAGCAATGAGGCTACAATATGTGACTACTAAGGAGTAGGTTGTAGACGTGTTGACCAAGCCACTGTCGAGGATGAAGCTCAATCACTTTAGGGACAAGCTTGGCATGGTCCCTCTTTATAGGGAGTGATGAGGTACAAATGCATTGCAGGGTAGTGGATGTCCTAGGGACATGTTGTAGATATTTTAGATCTACGCATAGGCCTTGGATGCATTGGCTGTGAAGTCACAAGGGTGCACATGATGAGGTACATATGCATTGTGGGGTAGTGGATGTCATGGTGACATGTTGAACTTATTTGAGAGATACCCACATGCCTTAGATGCATTAGTTATGAAGTCATGTTGTATTATGGATATATGATGATGTATAGATTCATATGTTCAATAGTCAATGGTCACGAGCTCATGTGGAAACAAAGAATACATTCCTAGTTAAGAGGGAGTGTTGATATTTTGATGTAACTATGAAATATATTCTTTTGTATGTATTGGTCAAACCTTGAGAAGTTTATTGTAATATTATTGTATAAATTGGCTCAAAATAAATTATTATTTTATTGCTATCCTTATTGTAAAAGTCAAAACAACCCCTCTTAGGGTTGCATCTTTTTTGGAGTCAAGTTATGTGTATAATTAGAGGTTGAGTTCCTCTCATTTGTATACACACACAACTCGCCTTCTCTTGTGTATTTGGAGCATAGAAAAGGAGGTCTATTGTAGTAGGTCTTGTTTTCTTGGTCTTTGCTATCTTGGTCTTGGTCTATTTGTGGAGATCTATAACATGACATTGTATTGGTTGAAGAAATCTATATTGAAGAATTGGTCGCTGGGTTTTCTCCCCCACGAGGGTTTCCTAGGATATATCTTGTGTTCTGTATTTTTTATCTTTCATTGATCCTATTACATGCAATTGTTAATGAATGTTAAAGAAGATAACTGTAACTTCTAAAATTATAAAAATATCTACATTAAGCATTAATTAAAATGGGAATTATAGCGGGGATGTTTCATTCATGTATATATATATATATATAATGTGATGGTGAAGAGAAGAACGGTGATGGGGGTAATGTCAATATAGTTAAGGATGTCATTCATAGAGGGCCTCTATGTCCTAAACACAATGCTCTTTTCAAATACATGTAAGATTTTTTTATGAAGAGGGTGGTTGTGGCTTAAATTATGAATATAAATAAGAATATGAAGTGGATATGTTGAGATTTTCGTTGGTGGATGAGGATGTCAACTTGTCATGAAGAGGATCTCAAGATGAACCCAATTGCTAGAAATTTGTCAATGAATTCGAGCTTGTGCATAGAGTCACAAAAATGCAGGAAGTGAGTGTAGCCCCTACAATATAGTCACGGGTGAGAAAAACATAATAATAATGAAAAGTGTTGCCTCAAAACTCAATGATGGCATAGAATCTTTGATGCCTAGAAGAAATGAATTGGTGGATATTGTTACTTCATCACCATAAAAGGAAATTTCTACACCTTGAGATCCTAGTTTAAGATATTGGAGATGTTATTAGTAGTTGTTTCTTGGTAGTATGCTCTCATTCTATAAATAGAGACGAGAGAAAATCAATAGCAATAGACTTTGATAAAATATTTTTTTGGTTGAGCACACAAGAAATGCACATGAGAGATTAATAAATTATTAGGGTTTAATCCGTTTTTTAGCATATTGTTTTATGTATTCTTGTGTAGAATATACTTTCAATATTGTATGCATCATTTACAATTAGTTGTTGTAATTAAGTCATGGTCCCAAGTGGATAGGTGGTTATTCTGACCCTTATCGTGGGTGTAAATAATTTTGTTTAAATATTTTCTATGTTTATGTGATGTTTTTGGAACTCCATGAGATTGTGTAATTCACTCTAAATGCCCATGGTTTTATGAGATATGTTGAGAGTGAATGGATAATGGATGAAAAACTACAAAGAGAGGATGAAGACTCAATGCATGTAATTGTATTTAGAGTAGGAAGTGAGACAAGAAATGATATAGGTGAATTTTTCATAGGATTGGTAATTATCACAATTGGATGTTCATATGTTTGTGTGAATGGGAATACAACTATAAGACCAACTTGGGAATGCATACCCTTGGTTTTGTGGTTCAACGGTGCAAGGTCTAGACATAGACACAAGTTATACAATTGAGGGAGGGATAATGTTGTAATATTGGATACATGGTTATAAACTTTGAGGGAGGAAAGTGTTTATCCCAACACAAGTTTAAGGGTACAGGGTGTTGGGCACTTTAATTGTCTAATTAAATAGATAATTAAGGTGTTCAATAAAAATTGTCAAACCCAGGGAAGCTTTTTTATTGCAAGATAATTGTGCACAGTCTATGCTAGATTGTGGAAGCAACATATATTCAAATTGCAGTAAGAAACCTAATTGAAAGGTTGAACTTTAACACATTGGACACAACTAGAGCTTCTACAGAATCAAAATAACACTTGCATAAATGAAATCCTGAATTGATGGGTGCATAAGAATCTTGGATTATCTATTTTAACTTTATATTCTACTCTTACATAAAGAAACTATGTGCTACTTTCTTAAAGGAGACCTACTTAACTGTAGAAAAGGAATTCACACTTTTGTTTTCAGAGATTAAATCTAATGTAGTAAAGGAAAGAAATTCTCTAGTGGTATCGAACAATTTACTCTAATTTTCATGAGACACACAGATGCACATTAAACAGGAAATAGCTGACTGTAACAATAGATATATGCTAGAAATGCTAAACCAATCAGTTATCCAAATCAAAGAAATTAATCTGAACAACAAAATAGGGGGGAGTCTGTGAGGAAGGTTGGCCCTTTCTCTCTCACTAAATCCACTCAAAAATAGACTACGGTAGGTTAACGAAACTCAATCCACTTCTCTATTTATTCGACAAAAAGGTTCAGATACAATGTGCTCTTCTTCACTCTCTGTTCACAGCTAAAATTTGGTGCTAATGATTACAACGACTCTGCTATTTAAATACAGATTTTTTAAGTTGAAAATGGACTCAGAACAGCTTTGAGAATCAAAGATTCTCAAGATGTTCATATGATATACAAAATTTGTTAAATGATCTTCATCATCAATGTGAGCCAAAATGTGTAACAACCTTGAAGATCAGTCTTCATGATTCGAATTTGCACGAAGGACCAACTTCCAGGATCTGTAGATATCTGTTGCAACAGGTGTAGAAGCTTCCAAAAAGGGTGCGCAATTGTTGTAGTCATATAACAACATGTAGAGTTGGCGCACAACTATAACAACCTTGTGTAACAACAACGATATTTCTTTAAGACTTGGTTGTTCTACACAGTTTAATCATTAGTTTGAATATTCATGGATAAAATATGAGAAACACTACCAATCCAACATGTTAAAGTGAATAAAATATAAAATCAATATTAAAGATGCATACCTTGGGAAAAAGGGTCTTAGCAACAATTATTAGGCATTTAGCATAAAATTGGTAAGTTTGAATGAGCAAAAGAGATGGTGAAAAAGGGACATTTCAGGGTCCTAACATGCCCCCCAACTGAAAACATTGCATTTCCTCATGCAAACCTCATTCAAGCCTGACACTGAGTCTGAGTTAAGGAGGTGACTCCTCTAGTGCAAAATTGCTAAGACAATCACTAAGTACTAGTATTGAAAAAACCTGTGTGTACCCCCAACATCTGCTATTTTCAAAAATCTGTCTGTCTTTGTTTGTTTCTAAGAATAGAAGCAGTCTGAGTTGATGGAGTTACAAGTGGTAAGTGTAACATAGGTGTTTATTTTAAAGATGATGGTAAATCAGCAACTACTTTATGACGTCGAGATCTCCTCTAGCTTACTGGTTGTTCTGGAACAATAAGGTCACATTCTGTTTTTACTAATAAATTGGCTAGCTCCTCAACCTGTCCATTCATTGGAACTTTGACAATTTTATATCCTGCCTGAAAATAGACATTACCACGTTGGTAGCACATGTTCTCTTCATTTTCCTTCATAACATTTGCTTCCTGAGCTAATATTCCCAAAGTTGAATTCCCTGAGTTCCTTTGTTGAGAAACTTGCAAGTCCTTGGTTAGGGAATTTAACTGTGCTTTGAGGTGGTCATTTTATTTTCTTATTTCAGCAATCCTGGCATTCTCAATACCTTGTATCTTCTTTTCAATATGAGAAAGTAGCTGAGAAAGTGGCACATCATCATTATCCTCTCTAGTTTTTGTAACTAGTTCTTGTGTAACAATGGCATCCGGCATGACTGGTTCTTATGTGAAAACCTCTTCCTGGTATGTTGGTTCTTGTGTGATAAAATCTTCATGGTCAATTGGTTCTTGTGTGATAGCCTCTTCCTAGTCAGCTGGTTCTTGTGTGACAACCTCTTCCTGGTCAGTTGGTTCTTGTGTGACAAGTAATTTCAGGGAAGAGGTTGGTTCTTATGTAACAAATTTGTTTTGAACAAATGAGGATAATGGGAAAAGAATGGGCACTGCTTTCTCTATATATTTCCATCCAACTATAGCTTCGGTAAGTCTTGTCGACCTAGTTCTCCTTTTTGGTAAGGTATATATAAAAACAAAAGATCTCCTCTTAGGTTCAAGAGAAGGAGGGTGTTCTTCGATAATTAAGCTAGAAGAAGCAGGGAGTTATTCAACAACCATACAAGGAGGAAATTTTGGGATGCTAGGGTCTAATAATATCTATACATCGTCGCCTGATGAATGATGTACAAAATAATCAAGTAGAGCCGATGATTATGGTGCAACTCATTCACATTTTTCCTGCAAGGATGAAATACTATCTTGGAATTCCTTGCACAAGGTGAAACCAGTAATTCATACCTCCATAAAATCAGTGAGCCTTTCACTTAGATTGGTATCATTGATATCAAAATATGGAAGTGTCTAAGTATCAGTAAGATTAGGACACTCTGTCGCAACAACTTTGTCGATATCTTTCTGAGATTTCCTTCTAGATCGATGTTTTATTATCTGAGGAAATTTAGTGGCATTGACAGTAGGGGTTTAAACAGTTGTTGGAGTGATAGAAGGATTATGAGTTATTGTTGGCTCAACAATAGAAGTAGTTGTCGTGCTGTCAGTTATAATGGGGGCCTGAACTTCTGTTGAAATTAACTTTTCTGACCTAGTTCAATTCCTTGGTAAAGTAGAAATAGGGGTAATAGTTGCCCCTTTCTTAGCTTTAGGAGTAGGAGAGAATTCCATAAAAACCTTTGTAGCATCCAAGTACTGAGGCTCATGAGGCTCAATCACATCTGTATGAATATGGTTAATCTGTGCTAGATGAATACTGTCGAGGTCTTTTTGAGTTGTGTGAGAGATGCTTCTGATTTTTCATTTGGTATTCAGAGTTATATTACAAGGAATTACAGCTGAGGTTTTAACTGCTGGTGCAGTTGAGGATACAAGGGTTGACTATTCTGGGTCGGCTGTAACAACAGGTGCATCAGTGACTCGTCTAGGTTGGCTGTAACAACAGGTGCAGAAATGGTTTGTTCAGGGTTGGTTATGGCAACAGGGACAGTAGATGGCATAGACACTTCAGGTAATGGGTCATGAGGGAGCCCATTCCTCTATGAATCAACAAGATTATGAGTCTATGATTGGAAAGACAATTCATGTGGTACTTGGATCGTTTGAGGAACTGGGCCATATTATGCAAAGACTAAAGAATATAATAAGGCATGTTGATTAATTTCTAATGTCTCAAATGGGATCGTATGATAAATTCAGAAAAATAAACAACTTGGTATCATCCTTTGCAAGTAATGTAACTTTTGATAAATTCGACGACTTTCCCCCAGGGTGCTGGTAAGGAATTGACATCGACACTACAACCTTTGGTCTGTACACACTCATCTTTCATGAGAAAATCCTGCTCTACTTTGGGAAGATGTTCTTTTCTACTAAACCACCTGTTTCCTATTATGGGAAACGCTGTAACGACAACCACAGGTTCCTTTGTCACTAGAATTATCACCCCGCTCACTATTGAATACCCTTCTATAAGGTTCTGGCTGAACTCCAATACCTCTGCTTCATTGAACCTCTGTAGCTTCTTGAAATAAGGAATCCATTCAACCTATAGAAAAATTTGGTAAACATCTTGGTGTAGCAGCAACACATCCATATTTTCTGGCTCATATCTCACAATTGATCCTCCCATGATGTCGTTTGGAGTCTTAAAAGTCACAAAGGAGGAGAAACCAGAACCTCCCCAGAGTCACAGCAAGTTCGAAAGAGGATTTCATAAAGAACACAATGTCTCAGTGAAAATAAGTGTGGTCGAAAAGGTGGAAGAGGTGTTTATAAAATGATATTTTGAGAGTATGTCGGCATGAATGTCTCCCCCCCCCCCCAACTAATTCGATTGGTTCAGGGTGCAACGAATTTAGGAAAATCGAAAAATAGGCATTGAAACTTGCTTTCATATCTTACATCACTTGGAAACATAGGTTTAGTAATCATACCTCATAACTTACCGCACGAACTGATCTGTCCAAGTAACTACACTGTCCAACCACCATTTGATCTGCGTGGAATGGTTGTAACAATGAGAGATGGATCTCGAACATGAGAAATGACAATATGACAAGTGGAGCATAAGTGGAGTCCTTTTTGTGGTTGAACAATTTAGAAAGATGTGGATGTGGAGTTAAGCAATGATGAAGTAACCCTTGTGGTACAGAGAGAGCATAAAGTAATTTTTGAAAAATGGCGAAAATCTTGACAAAAGAGTAATGTTTCCATATGTAGAAATGGCATAAATGCTAAGAAAATAGCCAAAAGGAATGATAGCAGTAGGTTTATCAGCAGATAGTTTGGTTGGAACTGTGGCATTAGGTGTAACTGTATGCAAGGAAAAAGAGTTGGGAATAGGTGTAAAGCATGAAAATCGACCAAAAAGGTGTAACAACATGTAAATCGGCCAAAGGGTGTAACAACATGGAAATTGGCCAAAAGGGTGTAACAACATGTAAATCGGCCAAAGGGTGTAACATCATGGAAATTGGCCAAAAGGGTGTAACAACATGGAAATCGTCCAAAAGGGTGTAACAACATGGAAATTGGCCAAAGGGTGTAACAACATGGAAATCGGCCAAAGGGTGTAACAACATGTAAATCGACCCGAACACATAAATACTTAGTTTTTCAGAAGATTTTCAACTTCCAAAAACTAATCCTTTGGCTTCTTCCGCTATAATCTACCTTGTTGTTCTTTAGTTTATCCACACATAAGCAACTTCTTGATACCTTTCTAGGCTAAATTTATTAGAAAAAAAAGAAAAATAGAGAAATGAAATGCGTGAAGCAAAATCAGAAAATTTCAAATTGCACAACTTATTTATATACAAAATTTTATTTGAAAGAAAAATGTCCTAAATTTCAGAAGGGGAAGGAGCATGATCCGTTCCCTTTAAAAATTGGTAATCTGTATCAATGGTACATCTCTATTTAAATTCTTTCTTGGAAAGTGGACGCCGATACAGGCACAAGCGATGACCATTTTCATATAACAGTGTATTGGATCCGTCAATAGTAATTAACCTGACTGTCCCATTGGAAAAAAAGTGTCTACCTGGTAAGGTCCAAGCCATCATGTACGCAGCTTACCCTGAAATTCTTTAAAGCATGAATCATACAATAGAGCCCAATCCCCTTTTTCGAATAATTTCTTCTTGATGACTCGATCATGCCATTTTGTTCTCTGTTGTTGAATCACTGTGGTTTGATGAATAGTGTCCAAATGCTTTTCATCAAGCTCATTCAACTACTACAGTCTGGCCTTCTATGCCATAGTCAAGTCAAGGTTGACTGCTGATGCAGTTCTTAAAGTTTTGATTTCGAATTAAATGGGAAAAACATGGCTTTTTCCATATACAAACTCATAAGGAGAAAAACTAGTTGTGTTCCTCCAAGTAGTTTGATAATCCCATAGAGCTTCATGCAATCTATCAGACCAATCCCTAAGATGTTCTCTCACTGTCTTAGTAAGAATAACTTCTATGAATTTGTTGGTACTTTCTACTTGGACATTACCTTGTGGATGGTATGGAGAATTTGTTCTATGTAAACATGATATTGACTGAGTAGGACTTTGTTGGTACTTTCTACTTGGACATTACCTTGTGGATGGTATGGAGAATTTGTTCTATGTAAAACATGATATTGACTGAGTAGGGATTCAAATTTATGTGATGTGAAAGGGGGTCCTCCATTAGTTATTAATTCTCTAGGAATTCCAAACGTAACAAAGATATCTTCAAACAATAATGCTAAGAGAGCTTCTTCTGAGGCCCTGATGAGTGTTTTTGCCTCCACCCACTTGGTCATGTAATCTGTACAGACCAATATATAAACTTTCTGATTAGAAGGTGGGTTAATGGGCCCTACAAAGTCCATGGCTCATCTCTCAAAAGGATCTAACACTACTTGAGGCCGGAGAGGCATCTCATCCCTATGATTTGGCTGACCCATGCACTGGCAACTGTCACAGGCCTGGACATACTTCTTGGCATCTTGAAATATGGTGGACCAAAAATAGCCCATCCTTAAAATTTTATGTCCAATCCTTTTATTAGAAAAATGAACCCCACAAGGGCCATCATGGCAAGTTTTGAGAAGCTCATAAACTTCATCACCCCTCACACATCTCCTGATTTCTTGATATAGGCCTATGTAGAAAAGGTATCCCTCTATATAACTATATCGAGCACTCTTCTAAATGATTTTCCTTCTTTCTCTTGGAGATAGATGTAGAGGTACTTTCCCTGCAACCAAGTAATTAGCAATGTCTGCATACCAAGGTGAGTGAGCAGATACTGCAAACAAATGTTCATCTGCAAAGGAATCATCTAATGGTGAATTATCATCATTTATATGCAGTCTTGAGAAAAAATCAGCAACCACATTTTCTTTCAGTGGTATATCTACTATAGTGATGTCAAATTCTTAAAGTAATAACAACCATCTTGTTACTCTAGAATTAGTAATAGTTTTATTCATTAGATATTTAATTGTTGTATGATCAATATGAATAAAGGTAGGATAAACAGTGACATAATTCCTGAATTTATTGATTGCATAAACTATTTCCAAGAATTCTCTTTCAGTAACTGTATAATTTAACTCAACAGGATCCATGTTCTTGTTGATATAGTAGATAGCATAGGGTTCTTTGTCCTCCTGTTTCCCTAGTACTGCACCAATTGCACTGTCCGAGGCCTCTAAAGAAATGTGAAAAGTCAAAGCCCAATTGGGCCCTCTCAAAATGGGAGTTGTGGATAATTTATGTTTCAGATATGTAAAAGACAATTCACAATTGTCAGTCCAATGAAAGTCAACATATTTTGTTAATAGGAAAAATAAGGGAGAGGCAAGTTTGGAATTTTTTTTAATGACTCGTGTAATATCCAACATGCCCTAAAAAAATTCTTATCTCTTTCTGATTTGATGGAGTTGGAATGTCCAAAATTACCTGGATTTTGGCTAGGTCTACCTGAATTCCTGCATAAGAAATGAAGTGTTCCAGCACCACACCTTTGCTCATCATCATATGACATTTTTGTGTGCTTAAAGAAAGATGATACTGTATACATCTTTTGAGCACTTTTTCTAGATTAGTCAAAGCTTCATCAAAATCAATACCATAAGGTGTAAAATCATCCATGAATATCTCCATACAGTCATTCACCATATCAGAAAAAATACCAATTACAACTCTCTGGAAAGTGGTTGGTTCATTGCACAAGCTAAATGGGAGAATATTTTAGGAAAATGTACCCCAAGGGCTGGTAAAGGTGATCTTATCTTGATCTTGTGGAGCAATTTTTATCTGGTTATAGCCACTGAATCCATCTAGGAAAGAAAAAAAAAAATTCCTAGCTAGGTTGTCTAGAACCTGATCAAAAAATGGCAGAGGGAAATGATCCTTCTGCGTGGCCTTATTTAGGGCTTTATAGTCCACACACTCTCTCCACTTACCATTATTTTTAGGTACAATAAACAACGGTGAAACCCACTCACTATCTAATATAGGATAGATGAATCCAGCATTGAGAAGTTTTCGGAGTTCCTCTTTAACCATTTCTTTAAGATTAGGGTTCATCCTCCTTTGGGTTTGGCAAATGGGTCGGGATTCTTCCTTGATGTATATATGGTGGGTGCATAGTTTAGAATAAATTCCTTTCATATCCATGTAATCCTAGGAAAATGCCTCCTTATGTTCAATTGGTAACTTCAACAATCGACGAGTTTCAGTAATAGATAAATCGGGATTGATGTTTAGGGTTTTTCCAGGTTCGATTTCTACAATGATGCTCTTAAAATTGACTTTGGGAAATAATTCGGTTGTTGTTGTTTCAACATTTGTTGTTACAACGTTTGCTATTATAGCTGAATCGATTTGATTTACAGTAGTTTTAGAGAACATTTCTGGGCTCATCTCTTCCTAGGCAATAGGGTCGAAGATTCCAGTCAATCAGTGGTGCATGTTCTATGTAAAAGTAGAGGGGTCACAGATAAAACAGTTGATTAACTCATCCTCTGTCTCATCTTTGAAACTCAGGTATTTTCCTATGGTTAACACAAGAATAACACTTTCATCCTCAATGTCCATCCACAAAGAATTTCCAGGTTCCATATTGGGTGTAGCATGAAGATACAGGGTAAGTTTTTTCGTGTCATAACCATCAGAGATGGTCATGGAACCAAATCTAAAACCAATGAAGGCATCAGTTTTATCTAACCATGGTCTTCCTAGAATTAGAGGGTGGCCCCCCAGATGGGTTTTGGGTTACAAAACAACAAAATCAATAGGATACTCCCATGAATCAACTGAAATGACTAAATCATCGATTACTCCTTTTGGTCTGATGGTGGAATGATCAGCTAATTCTAAAAAAGTAGGAGTAGGTTGGACTTGCATTTTGAGTTGTACAAATTGTGTAGTTTCTATTGGAATAATATTAATTGTTACCCCTAAGTCAACTAGCACATGGGGAATAGGTGTTTATCCAATTTTGACAATGACTGTAGGGTTTCCTAGGTCACCATATTTAATGGGTGGGGTTTTCCCTAACCTCATTTCAGACAAGTCCCCCACTACATGTACTATGAGGGGGTCCCTAGGTTTCCTTCCAGGTCTTCTGATATAGAGATATCTCGTAGTATTGGCATAAATAGGGACATCTCTAATCGATTGCAATAGTGGAATTTTAGCATGTAGGTTTTGCAATTCTCCTAAGAGATTGAAGGATGGTAATTCCACAGTTTTGATAATTTCCAGTCTTTCAAGGAATGGGGGGGTTGTTGATTATTTAATAAGTTGTTCAATTTATTCTGTATCGGCAGATGGTTTTTCCTCTGATCCCTTATCTGATTCTGAATATGGAGCATCTTCAATTATGGGATCGACTATTCTCCCTGATCTTAATTTTATCTCATCACAAGGCATAGGAGTAATAGACAGAGCTGGCACATTATATATATCAATATTTTGAATGGCCTTATTATTTGGGTTTGGGTTAGGTTGCATAGGCATATGAGGTCATAAGGGAGGATTGTTTTGTGGGGTATTGGGAGATAACTACAGTTGTTGTTGTTGATACTAGGGTTGGAACTATTGTTGATAAAGGTTTGGTTGATGGTTTTGATAGATAAGTTGTTGTTGAGGGCCTCTCCAATATGGGTTCCATTTCCCATGGTGACTTTGTTGTTGGGACATAGGTAACCATGCATTGGAATCCTGATAAAGATGGAGAATTGGATTTGGAGGGGGAGCATTCATCTGGCCATAAGGTAGTTGATTATTCCAATAATTAAGTGTTGCAGGAGAGAATCGAGAGTTCATACCTTGGCCTCTTGGCTGCCATTGTCTTCTTTGTGTAATTATATAGGAAACCTCCGCTTCTTCATTAGTCGCCTTCATTGATGCTTTTACACCTGGTAAAGAGGGACATTTGTCAGTAGGATGATCCGATTCACAAATAAGACATACCTGAACATTGTTCAGTGGGCATTCCCTTTTCAGATGCTTGTCTCTATAGTTTGGATAGAAAATGGACAATACCTTTTCCGCTTCTGCTTGTTTTTGTTTAATCTGTAGAGTATCAATTTGTGAAGCAAAAGTGATAATAATTTTTGTTTTGAAATATTCTAATAGATTACCTATTTCTTCTCTTGTTTCCCCTCCATTGGTTGATTTATGTACCCTTGAAAAAGTGATATCCTTGGTAATTGACTTATTTTTTGTAGTTCCTCAAGAACATTTCTTGCAAATATTTACAATGTCTTCATAGGATTCCTTAGATATATCTCCCTTGCCAAGCATATTCAACATGTCTAAACAATCATCTCTAACCCCTTTTAGTAAAATAGTTTTCAGAATGTCCTTACTCACATCCAGATGTCCAGACCTTTGTAGATTGTACTAGAGTCGTTCTACAAAATCTTCAAGGGTCTCATCCTCTTTCTGAGACATCTTGAATAGTTCCTCCCTTCATTCCCTTGTTCGATAGTAGTCTTGGTACTTGTTCAGGAAAAGATGCCTCATCTGTACCCATGTTGAGATATTCTCTCCTCCAAGGCTCATGAACCATCTTAACGCATTTCCCTTCAATGTGGTTCGAAATAGTTTATGTTTATGCACAGTAGTAGTGTAGTCATAGCTTCTCCACAAAATATCAAATTCAAACAAAAAATCATCTGGATCCTCAGTAGACAATCCATGAAAATTTGGTAGGGCTGAAAGAAGTATGTTCTTCATAGTAGCTATCCCCCTTGTAGGAATATTAGTAATAGGAAAAACCAGGATAGAGATAGCATTTTCATCATTTACCTGATCTTCATTGTTATGTGGCTCCTCTCGGTTGAACCCCTCTTCATTATCTCCTTGATTTTCCATGTATTCTCTCTCGTTCCACTCAATACGATAAGCGTCCCACTCCTCCTTAGTGACTATCTATCCTTTAATATGATAAACAAATTCTTATGGTCTTTCAATTGGTCAAGCTATACTTCCTCAATCTTCAATATTCTCCATCTTTGCTTGTTGATTTGTTGGTGACAAACTTTCAGCTTCAACCCTTGATGAAAGCGATGTTTCGAACTGGGGCAGTTCTGATGACTGAGGAATTTGTCTCCTTGGAGGATTTGAAGGGTGGGAGATAGATCTTGAAGAAGAAACTGCTCTGGATATAATCTCATCAACAAAGGTTGGTATTCTAAATGCAGGGTTCCTTCCTCCACGTCCTTTGGTACTTGTAGGGTTAGTATTTTTGGGAATACATCCTCTTGTTTCTCGATTCATGCAGACTTATTCATTCCTAAGAAAAGAAAACTAAGTTCTTACAAAAATCTATAATTATCTTCCCCGACAATGGCACCAAAATGTTGGGAACTTTACTTGTCTAATTAAATAGATAATTAAGGTGTTCAATATAAATTGTCAAACCCAGGGAAGTTTTGTTGTTGCAAGATAATTGTGCACAGTCTATGCTAGATTATGGAAGTAACATTTATTCAAATTGTAGTAAGAAACCTAATTAAAATATTGAACTTTAACACAAGTTGCTGACACAGCTGGAGCTTCTATAGAATCAAAATAACACTTGCATAAATGAAATCCTGAATTAATGGGTGCATAAGAATCTTGGATTATCTATTCTAACTTTCTATTTTACTCTTACAGAAAGAAACTATGTGCTACTTGTTGAAAGGAGACCTACGTAACTGCAGAAAAGGAATTCACACTTTTGTTTTCAGAGATTAAATCTAATGTAGGAAAGGAAAGAAATTCTCCAGCAGTATCGAACAATTTACTCTAATTCTCATGAGACACATAGATGTGCATTAAACAGGAAAGATCTGACTGTAAAAAAAGATATATGCTAGAAATGCTAAACAGATCAATTATCCAAATCAAAGCAATTAATCTAAACAACAAAATAGAGGGGAGTATGTGAGGAAGGTGGGCCCTTTCCCTCTCACTGAATCCACTCGAAAATAGACTACGGTAGGTTAACGAAACTCAATCCACTTCTTTATTGATTCTCCAAAAAGGTTCAAATACAATATTCTCTTCTTCACTCTCTGTTCACAGCTAAAATTCGGTGCTAATGATTACAAAGGCTCTTCTATTTAAAGATAGAGTTATTCAGTTGAAAACAAACTCAAAACATCTTTGAGAATCAAAGATTCTCAAGCTGTTCATATGATATACAAAATCTGTTAAATGATCTCGATCATCAATGTGAACCAAAACGTGTAACAACCTTGAGGATCAGTCTTCATGATTCTCATTTGCATGAGAGACCAATTTCCAGGATCGGTGGATATTTGTTGCAGCAGGTGTAGCAACTTCCAAAAAGGGTGTGCAATTGTTGTAGTAGTGTAACCTCATGTAGAGTTGGTGCATAGTTGTAACAACCTTGTGTAACAACAACGATCTTTCTTTAAGACTTGGTTGTTCTACACAGTTTAATCACTAGTTTGAATATTCATGGATAAAATATGAGAAACACTACCAATCCAACATGTTAAAGTGAATAAAATATAAAAGAAAGATTAATGATGCATACCTTGGGAAAACGGGTCTTAGCAACAATTAGTAGGAATTTAGCATAGAATTGGTAAGGTTGAATGAGAAAACGAGATGGTGAAAAAGGGACATTTTTGGGTCCTAACACAGGGAATGCTAGTTTAATCTTGAATTGATAAAGGGTAGTTCAAGGTTAACCTTGATTCAGTTGAAGATGGGTCTACCATAAGTATCTTACGAGCCCATGTTATTGGGTATCCCATGGTATTTAATGTGATAAATCCTATTTAAAGTCTTTTCATGCTCCATTGTAAAGTTATTCAAAAAACCGACTTAGTAAAATTAGCCAACGAGAATAGAAGATATATTTGTAGCTAGTTTTCTTGGTAAATTCTTTCTTTGCAAGGTATATCTCTTGTGTATGTTCGCTTGTGTTTTTTTTCTTTTTCTTTCTGCAATACCCCAGTTTAATAATGTATTTTGTTTATTTGATGAAATACCAGCGTGTCTGAACAATTAAAGAGGCTAGAGTGCCTAGAAAATATGATATTTTTTATCATTTCAAATAATAAAATACATCACTAGCTGCAAGACAAACATCACTAGCTGCAAGACAGACGAGGAAAAGAGTTATAGGGGGATTGTTGAGCTCCAGTTTTGTCATATTTTTTGCCATAAAAATACACTCATCATTACATATTTTCCCCGCAAAATGTTTAATCCTATGTTTTTATGTCCAAGCAAAATGTTCTGTACTATTCAGGTTCCGGTATATGCACTGTCCATGTTCCGGTACCTGTACTATTCCTGTTCTGGTACCTGCAATACAAGTCATCCGATACTCTGAGTCATCTAGTACCAAAAGGTTATACAGTCAACCATTACCTACATAGTCATCCGGTACCCACACTCCATGTCATTCGGTACCCACACACCATGTCATCTAGTACCATCTCATTTGGTACTAATACTACGCTCATCTGGTACTCCATGTCATCTAGTATCAGCTCGCTTGGTACCAATACTGCCCTTATATGGTACTCCAAGTCATCCGGTACTAGAACATTCTATAGTCAACCAGTACCCACACAACCATCTGACACCCATAATCAGTGTCATCTGGTACCCACACTCCATGACATCAAGTACTCAGCTCGTCCGATACTAATACTACACTCATATGGTACTCCAAGTCATCCGGTGCCAGAAGGTTCTACAATCAACCGGTACCTGCAGAGTCATCCAGTACCCACACTCCATGTCATCCGGTACCCATACTCCATGTCATCTAGTACTTATTTCGTCCAGTACCAATACTGCGCTCATCCGGTACTCCAAGTCATCCGGTACTAGAAGGTTCTACAAGTCATCAGGTACTGACACTCCATGTCATCTAGTACCCACACTCCATGTCATTTGTTACTCACACTCCATATCATTATGTACTCGCAATTCAACATATATAGTACTAGAATGTTCCAGATACCATCCAGTACCAGAATGCTCCAGGTCATTTGGTACCAGCATCAACAACAGTCTAGTATTAGAAATAATTCGAATTTTTGGAAAGATTCTAGAGGAAACTCGGGGACATGGGTTTTTTCCAGGGCGATGTTTACATGCAAACGCATGTGGAAGAATTCACAGAGACCACACGTGTGGACCTCCAGCTAACCTGGAATGATTCTGCAAAAATTAGCAAAAATCTCAAACAATCAAATTGCACCTCGATTTACGTACAGTTGGAATCAGATCCATAAATTCGAAGATATGGGTTTTGTCTAAAATATAAAAAATAGAGTAAATTGCAGGAATTTTTTCAAAATGCAAATTAGGTTGAAATATATGGATGTATCCCTAACTCGAATCTGCCCAAATTGTAGTAAAACCCAGATTTTTGAAGATTTGTTCTAAAAATGTAAAATTTGAAATCAGATCTTTGGGATTCTGTCCCATCCTCTCTTCAATGATTTTTATGTATAAATAAGAGTATTAAAAGGTTGAGAGGGGTAGGTATTATCATTTTGTAATGGAGGATATCTATTCATTGTTGTGAAGAAGATTGAGCATATGGAGGAGTGCTTGTAATTCCTTGGAGTTTTCAACTAATAAAAAGAGTTTTTGTTCCTATACATGGTGTGGATTAGTCCTTAGTACTGTATAATTCTTCCACAACACAGTCCAAGTTTGGAAGCCCCCCCATCCTTTGGTATGTGTTGTGTTGTTTTATAGATAAGGTAGAATACTAGATTTACATTTTTTGACAGTCTTTAGATCAACATTTTATATTCTTATTTGCTGCATAAATAAGTTTTGTTGAGGTTATTTATCTTCATACAGATTTGATTATTATTTGATTTCAATTTATTACATTTTGATTGTGCTTTTTACATTTGATTCAAAAACTAAAACTCAGAGATCTTACCATTTGATTATATGCATTTAGAAATTCATATGATAGGGTAGGCTTAATGATTTTCAAAGTGTGATGTGTTCATTTCAAAAATACAAGAAATAAAAAGTGCATTGATTCATATCGTTGCTTGAATATTTCAGATATAAACTATTTGATAAACAGAGCATAGGATCTGAATAACCCCAACATTCTAAAGAAATTTGGGACCACAAAGAATACAAATTTGTGTGAGGTGCATAAAACATTTAGAATTGAATATCATAGTCTTAGAATTGCATATTTGTTTTGTATTGAATGGGAACTAAATTAATAAGCAGGGTATGTGCTTAACATATTTCACTTGAATCATGATTTCTGAGTTGAAAACTTCCTTAGATTTTTAGAGTTTCTTTTGCATATTTTTCCTTGTAAATTTTCTTTGCTTTTGCAATTATTTTGGCTTTGTACTTAGCTCTATTTCTACGTTGGTTTCTGATTTTATTTTGTGTTGTTTTTGTACTAGTTTTTGTTTGGTGTGGATTTAGATTTGTATATTTATTTTTTAGATATCCTTTTCTGCTAAAATTGGGTTTTCACTTGCACCCACAACACCTAATTTGATTGCTCCTATTTCTCTAGAATAGAAATGTTTTGAAATAAGTAGGAAATCTTTAATGTTGATTAGCATTGAATGATTTTGAATTTCACATAGCTTCAATCACCAACGAAAATATTAAAGGTATAAATCATGAGACATGGCCTTCCCGTGTTGGAATTCTTCCTAAGTTGTTAGTTGCTATCGTGAATTTCATTTCCATTTGCTTGTTTATTTTTTTACATTTAAGTTTGGATCCGCTATAGGAAATAATCATTGAAGGACAAAAAACTTAAGTAAGCTACTCATGATTAATCATAAAAACATCACACTGAGTGAATGAAAGACTGTGATCTAAGCCTTTATAGAACTGAGTTATTCCTACGTCCCAATGATGAATCCTTAGTGTTAATTTCCTATAGTGTGGGTTTGAAGATTGTTTTGTCGGCTTTAGATTAGGCTAGACTAGACGTTGATCCTGTGTTTCTTGCACCTTCACCTCGAAGATTACGAGCCTCGGTTGATAAGTAAATGTGGAAATTAATAGTGCATATATTTATCCCAACATTTTTGCGTCATTATCGGGGAGGTGCTAAAGGGATTAGAGCATAGGTAGGTTGCTTTTGTTTCTCCAAATCCTTGAGTGTTCCTTTCATGCAAGCGTGTTTCTTTTCATGAAAGCGTGGTGTGTTTTTAAGGATGACCTAAGGGTAGAGAGAAGACAGTAAGACATGAGGGAAGAGCCCACACATCCACTTTAGTGGGGTTGTTCCAAAGTTAGGTTGTCCTCTTCCTTTTAGTAGTTAGAATTTGTGTTTTATTGGCATTAGAAATTTTGTTATATATATGAGATGAGAAGATAACTTTTGTGAATAGATAACTTGGTGATAGCAGGGTCCTAGTAGAATGGTGGCACTTCAAGTATATAATTGGTTTGCTTACATTTTATTTTAGTTTGTTTCTTTTTATTTCTTTAGGATTTTTAAACGTTTTTTGGCGCTGTAAGAACCCCCCTCTACATTAATCCATGTGTGAAACATGACCCATCAACCAACAATAAGAACTCAAATATGATCAAGAGTTTGGAAGAACTTTCTCAAATCCTAGTAGTAGCTGAGATCTCCGCCTCTCAGGAAGAGAAAATATTGATAGTAGTGAAGAACCTACCCGACTCTCTGGAAGTGATAGAAGAAGGAGAGTTCCATGAGCTACATCCACAATAAGATCTAAAATCCTTTTGTAATCACCATTTCCAACCTATAGGAGATACTAAAGAATCATGGACCGCATTCAATGGAGAGCTACCAATAGAACCTGAGATCGAGGAATTCTTGATATGCCTTTCTGAAGAACCTCTATGCACTAACGAGACTATTCATTTGAAAGAAGACAATTTGCAAGCCATGATAGAGGGAGACATGCATAGTGGTCTAAAAAAACAAGTGAACCAAGAACATCATGACTATATCGAACATTGGTTCTAGACGACAACTAGATTGAACCACCACTCTCATCTTCAACAACTCTTCAAATCATCACTAAAGAAGTTGGTTCTTTGTACTCTTGTATACATTAAAGATTACCTTTCAAACCCGAGTATGAATGTATTTCTACACATGTTACGCACATGGTTACATTGGAAATATTCTTACACGTGAAATTTAATTTCTTGTTCTTAGATAGGATAGAATAAAAGTTGGATGTTAGTTAACCTAGTTCTAAATAAATGCAACATCTTTTTGTGTTTCTTTTCAAATAAATAAAATGAGATGAAAATAATATTGGCGATCTAACATAAAAAACCAAAACAACTTAAGAAATTTCTTCTTATTATTACATGCATATTTCTAACTATTAATAATAACAATTTCTCATAAGCCTAATCTTTAAAATATTATGGGGATTTTCAAAATCTTTAAGGCCTGTATAATGATTCCCATAGGTAACTTGTACATCCTAGTTTCATATCAGAACTTGTTATTCAATAATTCTTATCAAATAGTAGCAGGAGAGTGAATGAAAATTCTACTTGTGAGGGAGCACAATCTTATATGGAGAAGATGAACTTAGGGACTAGAGGCACCTTTAGGTAATTCTCTCATGGCCTCATCCACCACACATTAAGTAATTTTGACCATGATATGTCTTTCGACTAATCTCTATACATAAGTCTATTTTTCATACGAACAATCTTTTATGGACAATCTATAAAATATCTTCCAACTCAATACCATCTCATCCTGTAAAAATGTTTTCAAAGATTCTTCCCCATTCACCCATGTGAAAGAAATCTACAAATTTTATCTTAAGGGTAAAGATTGGGACAAGAGCCTTTGATGGAAGATGGGTGTAAAAGGCTAAGCCATTGGGATATTGAACAGGTCTGCTGGCAGCAGGTACAGACCTGTGGTATAACTAGGCAAACCCATCAGGGTACTAAACAGGCTCATGGACAATGGGGCATTCTTCCTAGGAAGGATATTTCATAGATGTCAAAATTACCCCATCGGAGTACTGGACATGCTTGCTGGAAATGGGTTTTGATTTTGATGTCTTTCATTATGCCTAATCTATATTTGCCCGTATGAACAATATACTTGTGTAAATCATTAATAATAAGCATGAATGGTTGAACAAAAGGCTAATGAACCTCATCTAATTGACATTTGAGAATGTTTGTAAGATGGTCTTAAGACCCCATCATTCATACCTAGGATTTCATTGTCCTAGAGGTGGGACCCATAAGTGTAGGAGTCTAATAAACTCCAATGTGAACTTTATCAATATCACTTGAATGACATAAATTCTCAGAAAAATCAAACATGGATGTCTGGTTTCCTATCAGTTTCTCATTTATCAAATACCACTTATCTCCTCATATTTTCCTATTTAAGGATAAGAGGGAAAACCCCCCATCATAATTTACATGGTTTCTTGAGAATACAATTTTTAATGATTGATGAAATCGTATGTAATAAGTAATTTAGGAATTTCCTTTATGCTTGTAATATTTTTAAATAAATTTCATTTCCAAATTTGTAAGAATGAATAAAGTTTAATTTTTGGTTGTTTCTTTAAGCATGACAACAATTATATTTATTCTCTCATAATAACAATATTGATTTAAGTTCTTTTATAATTTTTTTGTTCTAGTATTGTTGGTACAGAAACCAATAGGTTCCTATACCAACAATACATAAATTTAAATATTTTTCAAGGGTACTTTTTGCAGGATATTTTAAGCAGCTCTCAGCTCTGGCATACTTCATTTCACTCTTTCAGTCAACATGCACCGGTTCCACATAGTCCACTTTCATCTTGCAGAAATTTTGTATGTTAATAGGAGTTTGCATGATGACATGCAAACAAGCAGGTGTGGGGGAGAGAGAGACATACATAATCTTAGTAGATCAACATTCATCAACGTTATCGCCTAGATATCCATCAGTTATCAACCTTGCTCCACTTCATCTTCAAATTTCAGCAATCTACATCATGATTTTGCAGACATTTCATCTTGTTCTGCATAGTTTACACTTAAACATGCATTAGAATTGAAAGCAAGGGAAACTTGAGGTAAAACTAATACAATTTTTTTTAGTTTACTAAGAACTTGGAAAACATGATGCATAACCATTATTACCCACTCCACACTCCACTATGAATTATCACAACTACTCAATAAACCCTCCATCTTCACTCCACTTGTCATAATGAGCAATATACTCTGATGATAAGACCAAGTAATGAAAATGAATATGTGGTATACAAATACAAAGCAAAATCTATAGTGTCTTCTCTTCGTACATCATAAAGAATTCTTAATTAATCTCAAAGAGGATGAAGTCATTGTTGCCTATCCAAACAAAGAACCACAAAGTAAATATTGGTCTTAAAATTGATGTCCAAGTTCATATGACCACCATCACCAATATGTTATAAACCATTCTCCATATGAACACCATTCACCATCACTCTGATACCTCATCCATTGCTTGTCCTCCATTTTTATGATAATTTTGTTTCTCTATTTGAAATCAATCTATGTCAGTTTCCAAAGTGTCATTCCACAAGAACCAACACCTACACAAAAGAAACAATGTCACATCAATCTATAAGTAGAGTATCATAAGTTATGCACCTTATTTTCATGAGGACATTCAAATCCTTGGGTTTGGGGGTGTGTTGATCTCCAGTTTTGTCATATTTTCCACCATACAAATACACTCATCATTACACCTTCTCCCCGCATTTAGTCAATAATATATCATTAATTAAACCATAAACCTCCATTACCTCTTGTTATTCATCCTATGTGGTTAATACATAATTTTCCATATTTTTAGTGATTAAAAGGATGATTATACAATAGTTTTGTCAATGATGGTTTAATCCTGTGTTTTTGTGTTTAAGCAACATATTTTGTACTGTTCAACATCTGGTATATGCACTTTCTATCTTTCGATACATGTATTGATCCTGTTGCAGTAACCACATTATAGGTCATCTGATACTCCAAGTCATCCGATACCAGAAGGTTCTACAGTCAATCGGTACCTGCACAATCATCCGGTACCCACACTCCATATCATCCAGTACCCACACTCCATGTCATCCAGTACCATCTCGTCTGATACTAATACTATGCTCATCTGGTACCAACTCATTCGGTACTAATACTGCACTCATCTAGTACTCCATGTCATCCGATACCAGCTCATCCGATACCAATACTACACTCATCCGGTACTCCAAGTCATCCGGTACCAGAAGGTTATATAGTAAACTCATACATGCACAGTCATCCGGTACCCATAATCCATGTCATCTGGTACCCACACTCCATGTCATCAAGTACTCATCTCATTTGCTACCAATACTGCGCTCATCCGATACTCCAAGTCAACCGGTACCAGAAAGTTCTATAGTCAACTAGTACCTGCATAGTCATCTGGTACCCAAAACTCCATGTCATCTGGTACCCATACTCCATGTCATCTAGTACTCAGTTTGTCTGGTACCAACACTGTGCTCATCTGGTACTCCAAGTCATTTGGTACCAAAAGGTTCTATAAGTCATTTGGTACTCACACTCCATGTCATCCAGTACCCACAATCCATGTCAGTCGGTACTCACACTCCATATCATTTGGTACTCGCAATTCAACACATCCAATACTAGAATGTTCCAAAAACCATCTGGTACCAAAATGCTCCAGGTCATCCAATACCAACATCAACAATAGTCCGGTACTAGAAATAATTCAAAATTTTAGAAAGCTTCTAGAGGAAAATCGGGGACATGGTTTTTGTCCAGAGAGACATTTATATGTGGATAAATATGTTAGAATTCACCTAGATCACACGTGTGGACCTCCATCTCAGGGGGAATGATTCTGCAAAAATTAGCAAAAAGCTTAAACTTCCAACTTGCACCTTGATTTTCGTGCAACTGGAATCAAATCCAGAAATTCGAAGATATGGGTTTTGTTTAAAATATGAAAAATTGAGTAAAACATGGGAAATTTTTCAAAATGTGAATTAGGTTGAAATATATGGATGGATCCCTAACTCGAATCTACCCAAATTGCAGTAAAATCCAATTTTTTGAAGATTTGTCCTAAAACTGTAAATTTTGAAATCAGAGCTTTGGGATTTGGTCCCATCCTCTCTTCAATGATTTTTATGTATAAATAAGAGTGTTAAAAGGTTGAGAGGGGTAGCTATTATCATTTTGTAATGGGGGATATCTATTCATTGTTGTGAAGAATATTGAACATATGGAGGAGTGCTTGTAATTCCTTGGAGTTTTCAGCTAATAAAAAGATGTTGTTCCTGTACATGGTGTGGATTAGTCCTTAGTAATATAGACTTCTTCCGCAACACAGACCAAGTTTGGAAGGGCCCCCATCCTTTGGTATGTGTTGTGTTATTCTATAGATAAGGTAGAATACTAGATTTACATTTTTTGACAGTCTTTAGATCAACATTTTATATTCTTATTTGCTGCATAAAGAAGTTTTGTTGAGGTTATTTATATTCATACAGATTTGATTATTATTTTCTTTCAATTTATTACATTTTGGTTGTGCTTGTTACATTTCATTTGAAAGCTAAAACTCAGAGATCTTACCCTTTGATTGTATGCATTTAGAAATTCATATGATAGGGTAGGCTTAATGATTTTCGAAGTGTGATGCGTTCATTTCAAAAATACAAGAAATATAAAGTGCATTGATTCATATCGTTTCTTGAAGATTTCAGATATAAACTATTTGATAAACAGAGCATAGGATTTGAATAACCTCTCCATTCTAAAGATATTTGGGACAACAATAAATACAAATCTATGTGAGGCGCATAAAAAATTTAGAATTGAATATCATATTAGAATTGCATATTTGTTCTGTATTGAGTGGGAACTAAATTAATAAGTAGGCTATGTGCTTAACACATTTCACTTGAATCACAATTTCTGATTTGAAAACTTCCTTATATTTTTAGAGTTTTTTTTGCATATTTTTCCTTGTAAAGTTGTTTTTCTTTTGCAATTATTTTGGCTCTGTACTTAGCCTTGTTTCTGCATTGGTTTCTGATTTTAGTTTGTGTTGTTTTTGTACTAGTTGTTGTTTGGTGTGGATTTAGATTTTGAATATTTATTTTTTAAATATCCTTTTCTGCTAAACTTGTTTTGTCACTTGCACCCACAACACCTAATTTGATTGCTCCTATTTCTCTAGAATAGAAATGTTTTGAAATAAGTAGGAAATATTTAATGTTGATTAGAGTTGAATGATTTTGAATTTACCATAGCTTCAATCACCAACAGACATATTAAAGGTATAAATCATGAGACATGGCCTTCCCGTGTTGGAATTCTTCCTAAGTTGTTAGTTTATATCATGAATTTCATTTCCATTTTCTTGTTTATTTTATTGTATTTAAGTCTGGATCCGCTATATGAAATAATCATTGAAGGACAAAAAACTTAAGTAAGCTACTCACAATTAATCACACGAACATCACCCTGAGTGCATGAAAGACTGTGATCTAAGAATTTATAGCACTAATTTATTTATATGTCCCAGTGATGAATCCTTAGTGTTAATTTCCTACAGTGTGGGTTTGAAGATTGTTTTGTCGGCTTTAGATTAGGAAAGACTAGGATATGATCCTGCGCCTGCACCTCGAAGCTTATGAGCCCTGGCTGATAATTAAATGTGGGAATTAATAGTGCATATATTTATCCCAATAGGGATATGACTCCATGGAGGCTAAAGGGGCTAAGTATTTTTATTATATTTTATTTTCGCTTGGTTTTAATTGAGAAAAGTGGTTACATGAGCTTCTTGGGGGGAAAGCCATGTGGTTATTGATTTCATATAATTATATAAACCCATTAGGTGGGTTGTTTGGGGGGTTTTCATTTATTTTTTCTTCATTCATTGTTTCACTCTTTCATTGGGTTCATCATTCATCCATTATTCCTCATTCATTCTTGTTCTTATATGGGACATGGGGATGGATTTATGGGGAAATGAGTCATTGTTATGTTGATTGAAGTAATCACTAGTGTATTGGAGCTATGAATTGGTTCTAGTATGCCTACGATGAATTGGCATGTGCTAAAAATTTCTCACATATATGAAACTTGAGAGTCCTAGCATGGATATTCTTGACCAGATGCTCTGGAGCCCTAGAAAGCAGTGGAAATCCTAAGGTATTGCATGTCAGTGAAGGGGGTTTTATTGTCTTTGGTTGGTGCAGGATGGAGAGAAGAGAGTCAATTTACTTTCTATTGTTTTTTGTTGAAAAAACTATGAGAGCTTGAGTTCCAATTTCTTTGGGAAGATGAGTGTTGCTTCATAACCCATCCTTGTGGATTCATAGTCCTGGCTCAGTGATAACTTTCTGTTGAGACTTGAAACAACAATGTCTAAGGTTGGGTGGAAGGTCCTTGGTCTGTAGCTAGTTCATGATTAGTTTTATTGAAGATAAGTGCTCTCTGTCATGTATTTCTCTTCTTGTATATTTATTTCTAATGCGTATTAATTATTGTCTTTGATATATGTATTTTTAATGTGCCTGCCTATTGGTTATTGATGTGCATGGCATGATTAAGAAATATTTTTAAGTCTATCATGAATCTTGAATATTGCATGTGTGATTATTTCATTTATTTCATGCTTCTTTATTAATTAATTGTTACAACAATTTGAAATCAGTTCTTGAAGTGTGATTTGAGGTAGCGTGGCCAACCTGCTAGTGGTTGGGTACATTAAAGTGGTATTATAGATTTAGGTTCAAACAATAGACTGGTATCAGCCAAGATGAGTGAAAATTAAGGAAATTTGTTGTTGCAGACTTTGGTTTGAGCGAATTTCGGGGGAAACGAAAAAATCAGAGAGAAATTCCTCAAATTCATGAGCATATTTGAGTTTTTAAAAACCTGAAATTTTCTGAGAAGTTTAATGGAGTCAATCTGTAGAGTTGTAGTGTTAAAATTCGATTTGGAAGGTTGAAATTCATATTTTAATGGCTCTTGTAGCGTTGTAAAGAGTTTAATGAATTAAAATTTGAGATCATGTTAGATCTAGAGATCAATAGCCTCGATTCATTTTGGTAAATTTAAAAACTTTTAAAGTTTTCATAGTTTTGCAAAGGCGGAATATCGACGACCAGGATATGTTTTCAACATTGGAAAAAATGAAAGAATTGATGATTGAGATTCATTTCGGTGATTGGGAGAATGAGGAATATAAACGCTCCATTTTTTATTTTTGGTCATTTAGGAAGTCAAATAAAATCATTATCCATGGTCATTTTCAGTGGGCAATCAACAACCCACATTCATATAGGTTTTGGTCAAAAAATTCTAAGTGTTGAAGTTCACCAAAAGAAATATTTGATCACCAATGGTCAGGGATCAACAATTTTTGGAGAAGAGTTGGTTAGACCAAAATAAATCTCCAATCATTGATGGTTGATGGTTAGGGATTGATAGGTTTTGGTGAAGATTTGGTTTGACCAAAAGAAATATTTGATCATTGATGGTCAGGGATCATAATTTTTTGGTAAAGAGTTGGTTCAACCAAAACAAATATCCAATCGCCAATGACCGTGATCGAAGAAATTTGGTGGAAGTTTATGCGTCAAAAGGAAATATACAATCATCGATGGTCGATGGTCGGAGGCCGACAAATTTAGTCTGAAGTTCAAAATTTCTTTCAAGAGAAACTGTTGATGGTCGATGAAAAATAGAGAAGGGTGACGTGTCATGCCATGTCAACATCCACGTGTCATGACAAGTCATCCCACTTGATTCCTTAGGATGATGTGTCATTCCATGTCATCGTAAATGTGTGTCATGCCACGTTATCACAGTTTCCACGTCAAACAACAGATGGTCAAAAACCCATGGTCAAGGTTTAGAAAAATTGTAACTAAATTAGTCATCAAAGGAATTCATTGATGTTTGATCGCTGATGATCATGGATTGACACGATTCATGGGAAACTTTTGGTTTTCCAATAAAAAAGTCAATGGTCGATGGTCGATGATCGAGCATCAGGGAAATCGATGGAAATTTTTGGTTTACAAAAAAAAAAAAACGATTTGAGATCGAAAATGTGGATTGCCATGTAGGCAAGACTGTCCATATTCTTATTTTCTTGTTTTGGCCATAATTGGATTAGATTAAGTCAGAATAAGATGAAACATATGGGTTTTTTCCATATAAAGGAGATATACAAAAGTTTCAGAAAGGTCCACTTCCCATTTCTGATTGGATTTGTGAGAAATTGCAAAATAATGGTTTTTAAAGATTTGGGTCCAGATCATTGGTAGAGATCCAAATTCAGCTGAAATTATTGGAGAGAGAGTATAGAAATCAAGCATGAAAATAACCCATGAATTAATTGAACAAATTATATTGTGATTGGAATGAGGATGCTAAAATAGGTCAAAATCCACTATCTTGGGCCACGTTTTTGGGATTTTTGACATTTTCAAAGGAAAAGTGACCCCATATCACAAAAATGGAAAATTGTATTTACTTGAAATTTTATATAATCATTAATACAAACAACTTTTCTTTAGTGAAAATTTTCTAGAAGTGCACAGATTGAGAGATAGCCAATTTCGATGAAAATTTCAGGTATGGAAAGAGGGGTGAAAAAGGACAAAGTTGGAATTTCCATATTGTTGCATTTTTTGACTCAAGCATTAGATTGAAAATATGGGAGTTGTTATTAAATCATTTTCATTAGTTTTATATATGTCTCATACAAAATTTTCTCTAGTTCATGACATATTTTCTTCTGTAGTTGACAAAAAATAGCCTTTCAATAAAATTACACTAGTGTCGAAAATGAACAATGGGGTGAAAAATGGATTGTTTTTTAGGAATCAATAACTTTCAGCTCAGATATTGGAATGAGGCATGAGTATATTAATTAGAAATATTATCCATAAGAGAATACCCTAGAATTATTAGAATTTGGATAATTATGATATAATTATTCATTATTTGAGTAGAAAAATGACTTGTATCAATAATTGATAAATTTTTATAATATGAAGAATTCTAACAAAAATGGTTGCTTGCATATTTTATAGAATCAGAGGATACAAACATATCATTTCAATATAAGAATTCATATTTAGTACATGGAGGAAGGAGAGGGAGCCTTCAATTGTGAGAGAGAAGCCAAATGTCAAAATATCAGTATGTGTAATGCAGAGACATAATCAAATGGGAACATGAGAAAAGGAGAACAATAAGAATTGATAAATACCGTGAGAATTTTGAGAATAAAAGTGTAGAGTTAAAAGGTAGACAATGAGAGAGCAAAATCAAATAAATGATCAAATGATGCAAAGCCTAAATTAGTTGCATAGGCAAGAAAAAAATGGATTAGACTCAAGATAGGAGGAAGAAGGAAAACATCATAAAACAAGAGATAGCTATAGAAGAAATGGTCATTCAATAAGTTCTAGAAGAACTCATAGACATCACTCACCTCCTTACTCAACAAAGAATTTTTATGCGTATAAAAACTACATAAGTAGTCGTCCAGAAGTGTCTCCGATTAGGAACCAAAGAAGAAGACGTGAATTGGAAAGTTTGCAAGAAGAGATAAGGAAGCTTAAGTCACCATACTATGAGGGTGAAAGAGAAAGGGAAGATGATGTTGAAGACTGATTGCTTGGAATCAGGAAGTATTTTCAGTTGCACAATTACTCATATAACCTAGAAGCCATGATTTCCACATACCATTTCCATGGAAAATATATTATGTGGTAGGATATATTGAATAAAGTTGAGCACATTAATGAGAGTAGGATCACTTGGAAGAAATTCAAGATATATTTTCAAAAGGAGTAACGTTTTGAGAACTTCTATGACAAGAAAATGTAAGAGTTCTTTGAACTCAGGTTGGGAAGCATGACCATGAAAGAATATGAAAATAATTTCTTGGGATTATTGAAGTATGTGGGGTTTATCAAGGATTATAAGGTGAAGATACATAGGTTTTTGAGTGGATTTCCATCCTTTTATAAAGATAATATTCAATATGATGAGCCCAATACTTTGATAGAGACCATTAGAAAGGCCAAGTACCTGTATGACCAAGGAAAGGGTAGAGAATCCTTGTACAAATATTGAAAGGACAAGAAGAATATGATCATATAAGGAAGGGATTTAAACCTCATTTCAATAGAAATATCCCTGATAAAAATCATCAAGATCAGTCTGCTAAGGATGAATCCAAGAGAGAAGAATCCTTGGGAAAAAGGAGAGGACCACCAATCAAATGTCAGGGATGAAAATAAGATCATATTTACAAGGATTTCCCTCGTAGAGAAGACACAATAAATACCATGCACAACATCCAAGAGGCAATAGTAGTAGAATACGTGGGCAAAATTATTACAAGAATATATGCAGCCTTAGAGGATTGATAAGCAAAACACCAATCCCATATGGTTGAAGTGGAAAGTGAGATCATTAATCAACCTGTTGATATTTTAATTTATTCAAGATCAAACCATTGTTATATTGATCCTAAAATAGTAGACATATTTCATTTAGAGAAAAGTAAGCTTGAAAAGTTAAGTTTGGTTCAACTGGCCACTAGAACTAGAAGAAGGATCAATGCAAGTCTCAGAGGTTGTCCAATAAATCTTAATGGAGTGAGTACTAATGCTAACCTAAATATCATACCATTGGGATCTTATGATATCTTAATTGGAATGGATTGGTTGGACCAACATCATGTTGTATTAGATTGTCATAACAAGACATTTATATGTCTAGATGAAGAAGGGACACATAACATTGTGAAAGGAAATCGAAGACCCATTTCTATAAATGATATTTCATCCTTACAAATAAGATTATGTTTCAAGAAAGGATTTCATTTGTATGCAACTCATATGTAGGAGACAAAAAATAAAAAAGGTCCAATCCTTGAAGATTTTTCAGTATTGCAAGAGTTTGAAGATGTATTCCAAGAAATACTAGGATTTCCACCCAAGAGGGAAATAGATTTCTCTATTGATTTAGTACTAGGAGCTACCTTAGTATCAACAATTCCCTACAGAATGAGTACACTAGAATTAAAATAATTACAAATGAAGCTGGAAGAATTGTTGAAGAAAGGGTACATACGCCCAAGTGTTTCACCTTGGAGAACACCAATACTCTTTTACAAAAAGAATGATGGAACATTGAGGCTCTACATTGACTTTAGACAGTTGAATACATACACTATGAAGAAAAAATACCCTCTTCCCAAAATTGATGACATATTTGATCATATAAGAGGAGAAAGATTATTTTCAAAGATAGACTTGAGATCAAGATATCACCAAGTGAGAATCAAGGAAGAAGACATTAGTAAGACAACTTTTAGAACTGGGTATGGACATTATGAATTTGTAATGGTGCCATTTGGATTGACCAATGCACTGGTTGTATTTATGTGCTTGATGAATGCCATATTCAAAAATTATTTGGATAAGTTTCTGATTCTGTTCTTGGATGACATACTTATTTATTCTAAGTCCAAGGAAGAGTATGAACATCACTATAGGTTGGTGTTGCAATTGTTTATGGAACATTAGCTTTATTCCAAGATTAGTAAGTTTTCGTTTTATGAAGAAAAAATCCATTATTTGAGGCATATTATTTCAAAATAAGGTATAACAGTAAATCTAGAGAAGATTGAATCCATTAGAGGATGTCCAACACCTAAGAATGTTTTAGAAATCATATCTTTCATGGGATTAGTTGGATACTACATGATATTTATAGAAGGATCCTCTAAAATTTCTCATCCCATTACTTCTTTAGAAAATAAAGAAATTAAATTTGAATGGAAAAAAAAGTGTGAAGAGAACTTTAATTTTCCAAAAGAATTTCTTACTAGTGCAACTATTTTAAAGATTTTTCATCCAAATGAGAATTTTGTGGTATGTATAGATGCATGCAAGGAAGGATTGTGTGGAGTCCTTACTCAAAATGGACATGTAAATATTTATGAGTCCATAAATCTTAAAGAACATGAGAGGAATGATGCCACACATGACTTGGAGCTTGTTTCCACAGTTCATGCATTGAATATGTGGAGGCATTATCTCATGGGAAAGAGATTTTAATTAATGACATACCATAGTTGTCTGAAATGTCTTTTTGAACAACCAAATTTGAAAGCCAACAAGACACGATGGATGGAATTTTTAAGTGAGTATGATTTTGACATCAAGCATATCAAAGGGAAAAAAAATAAAGTTGGCGATACACTCAATGGAAGAGTACATCTCATGCATGGTACAACCATTAGTATGCATCAGTCAGATTTGAAGAGAATAATTTTAGATGTTGTTGTTATAGAACAACATTTCCTATAGGTAAAAGAAAGTTTACAATAGGAAAATGTACAACATAAAATCAAAGAGTATGAGATTAAGGAAGGTGGATTACTTATGAATAAGAATATAATTTGTGTTCCTAGTTCTGCATAACTTAGGAATTTGGTATTAAAATAAATGCATAATGTTCCATATGTCGGATTGTTGGATTACTGAGAGGGGGGGTGAATTAGTAATAGAGAAATTTAATCATTTTTAACCATATAATGCAAGTGTTGTATTAGTGTAGAATTATCATCCAATAATTGCAGAGTAAATAAACAATGAATAGATGAGAAATCATACACATACACAGTACACCAGTGTTTTTACATGGAAACACAAAGCAGGAGAAAACCACGTAATTATTTTTCTTATATGTATTGAAGAATTACATTCATTGGAAGCACCAACTTCCTTTGTTTTCTAGGTGCAATTGGAAGGAGGCTCCAAGCCCCTAGTTTCTCAGTCTACAACCTAAGGGAAGCTCCAACTCCCCAATTCTATGGGTACAACCAGAAGGAGACTACAAACCCCTAAGTTCTTCGGCTACAACCACCTGTCCTTGCCTCGTCCAATCGCCCTGAAATAGAAATGTCAAATGTAGACAACCTGCCACTGTCACTAAATCAACCACTGCCATTGTCAACCTGTACCAATAACCTGTAACAACCTGTACCAATCAACCTGTACCAATCAACCTGCACCAAACAACCTGTACCAATAAACTGAACCAACATGTACCATGCATCAACCTTGAATCATCAAGATGTACCAACATCATCAACTATATGCCTCATGTATATGCCAACTCATCAACTACTTGTTTCAACCATGTACCCAACATGTACCTCAACCATATACCAAATACATACACCAATATAACCATAAAAAGTTCACCACTCTATCCATAAACCAAATACCATAAACCCTTACATCAAACCATGTGCCACAACCTCACTGTTATGTAGCCTCAAGCTAAACCAACAACTTCAGCAACACATCACAACCAAAAGACCAATACCCATATGCCAAATACCAACTGTATCTCTCAACAAAATTGATATATGCAGCAATACTGAAAATCCAATACCATCTCAAGAGATAAACCCTAGCTCAAAAAACATACCTCAAACAAGATGTTCCATATCTCTCATAAATAGACCCCAACCATGTTGTTGCAACACGTTTTCTGCTGCAATTTTTCTACTGTGATTTTTCTGCCGCACTTTTTCTGTCGCACTTTTTCTACCGCGATTTTTCTACCGTGATTTTTTTGCCGTGAATTTTCCGTCGCACTTTTTCTGCCGTGATTTTTTTGCCGCACTTTTTCTGTCGTGATTTTTCTGCTGCGATTTTTTTCCCCAATTTTTCTACCGTGATTTTTCTACTGCACTTTTTCTGCCCCGATTTTTTTGTCACAATTTTTCTGTCGCACGTTTTCTATGGAAATTTTCATACCGCACGTTTCTCTATCAATAATACCTTCCAAAATAACCTTTCACAAAATAGATATTCAATGATATTCAATAGGTTCAAGTGTGATTAAATGAGAGAGCCTTGCCTCTTATTTATACTTTCTTGTAGCATCCCACTTTCCTTATTTTAGGGAGTTCTCCATTAACTTTATTATTTAAATAATTTATTTTGTGAGCACTTTAACTACTTTGACCTTTTGTGGCTTCTAGATAACTCATGAGGGTTCTCCAACTTCACATGGTCATAAATCTCTAACCGTGAGGAGTTAGGTGATGTTCCACATACCACCGGAAATGACATGACATGTACTATCCATATAGAATAATATTACCTACAAATATATAAAAAATAATACCATTATCCATCAAAAAAACTTGGGTACATTACCCAAACCTTTTTGCTACCGAAATTCGCTACCATACTTTCTTCAAGGGTTGACATCAATGACAACTAACCCAATTAATCAACAATATCCCCCTTTGGAATTGATGGAAACACTCTGATACAATCCTGAAGTCATATCACTCATGCTCCCCCTGTGACCATCACTCCCCTTGGAAGCATGCCTCTGTGCTATGCATCTAATAAATCTCTCCCCCTTTGTCATCAATGACAAAGGTATCTTTTAATCCGGGGATGCTCCCCCTAACTGAATTGTCCTTGGGGATACTCCCCATGACTGAACTCTTCCCGAAACAGATATCCTGACCTGAATTGTCCTCTTTATGGTGCGTCCTCATGTAAATATAAGACATATAAGATAAACATTCAAAAGCATTCATTTTGGAGTATAAATTAATCTGAGTCTTTGGAAAAGATAATCAAAGACTTCCCGTGGAAGCGGTTTTGTAAATATGTCTGCTACTTGTTCTTTTGTGCCCACATATTCAACTTTGATGTTCTTCTTTGCAACCTGTTCCCATAGAAAGTGATACTTGATTGGAATGTGCTTCGTATTGGAGTGCATCACTGGGTTCTTTGAGATACTAATGGCACTTGTATTTGTTGGCATGTTTTACAGGCAGTGTATTCTTGTCATTGATGGAAAGTACAACAATGATGATAACTTAAGTATAGGAAGAATGTGTTAGGTGGGCACCAGAAGTATTTTGGGAAGACGCAGTAGAGCAAGCTCGATAAGATCAGAAGAGATAGTGTAGAGTATGAGTGTTTGTCATTGATGGCAAAGATCATGACCAAAAACGCAGGGATAATGGCATGGAAATGGCAATTTCAACAAGTGATCGTTGGATCCCATTTAGAAGCGTAAACTCCAAGAGTCAAGGAAGCAACTCACGAAAGAAAATCAAGAAATGCGAAACCATGACTTAATCTCCATTTTAGAGTTTCGGATATTGGGAGTTGGAGGAGTCAAGAGTTGAGACTCTTCATCACAGGAGTCCCAAAGTTGTGAAATGAGAAAAGTTGAAATACCGGACCATTTATCTGACTCCATTTCATATTTTTGGATACCGGGAGCTGGAGGAGTCAAGAGTCGAGACTCTTCATCACAGGAGTCCCAAAGTTGTGAAATGTGAAACGCTGAAATACCGAACCGTTGATATGACTCCATTTCAGAGTTTCGGATACCGAGAGTTTGAGGAGCCAAGAGTCAAGACTCTTCATCATAGGAGTCCTGAAGTTGCGAAATGTGAAATGCCGAAATCCAGAAACAGGCACATCAACAAAGTATCCATTTCAGAGTTTCACAGAATGGGAAATCAAAGATCAAAGGAACTTTAACCTTTGAAGTAGTGAACTCTGAAATCCTGAAATAGGCACATCAACAAAGACTCTATTTTAGAGTTTCCCATACGGGAAATCAAGATCAAAGGAACGGGGTTTCCTAACCTCTCGAACTCATGATATGCGAAATCGTGAAATAATCCTAGTCATTAGATCAAGGACAAATCTGGGTCGTTAGACCCAGAAGGTGAATGTGGCATACCATGTTAGCAAGGACAGGTGGCAGCCTACATCAGAAAGGACATGTGGTGCAATCATATAAGGACAAGTGTCAAGTTGATTTGGCATTTCAGGAACCTGGAAATCACAATTCTAAGTGACACATGGATCACGACACATCATCGAGTGATGTCATTCCAGGAATTTAGTTTCAGGATTTTTAGAATCAACTACAATTTGTATCAGAGCAGGTTACTTCAATATATTAGTTTAACCACTAAAAGTTTTTTATCATTCAAAATGGATAAGAAGTCAGAATTTACAAAACATGGATTGCCTTTACTTGATGGTCATAAATATGTTTTTTGGAGTATCAGGATGAAGTTGTTTTTACAAAATCAAGGAGTAGATATATGGAAGGTTGTACTAAATGAATATAAAGTCCCAGCAACCATTCCAATAGATGCTACAGGTAAGAGACTCTATGAGAATAATTCCAAAGCTATGTATGCAATACTAGGAGGTCTAGTGGGGTTAGAATTTGTTAAAGTTATGCATTGTGCATCAGCAAAAGAAATATGGGATAAATTGAAAAATGTATATGAAGGAGACAAGGTAAAGAGTGCTAAGCTACAATCATATAGAAGTCATTTTGAAAGCCTGAAAATGGAAGAATTTGAAGATATAGCTTCCTACTTTCTTCGTATTGATGAAATTGTTAATACCATGATAGGTCTAGGAGAAAAAATTAATAATATTATTATTGTGCAAAAGGTACTTAGATCACTTCCTGTAAGATTTTATTCAAAAATATATGCATTAGAAGAAAGAATAGATCTTGATACTTTAGAAATGGATGAATTACCTGGAATACTAACAGCATATAAGATGAGAACCTCTGGTGAGAATTCTTTCAGGAAAGAAGAAGCTTTCAAGGTAGCAAATAAAGATAAGAAAAATGTTGAAGTAGAAATCAGTAGTCATGAAGAGTCAGAAGGTGATGTGGAAGAAGCAAATTTTGTTAAAAATCTAAAAAGAGGTACTGGAAAGTATAAAGGTAAGCTTCCTCTGAAATGCTTTGGTTGTGGTAGAATAGGACATTTTTCATCTAAGTGTCCTTACAATAAGCATACTGATAATGAAGAAGACAGTGATAGAAAACCTAAGGAATTCAAGAATAGACATAAGAAGCTTTTTCAAAGAAAAACTTACAAAAAGAAAAGCCTGTGTATAAAAGATGACAGTGATATTTCATAATCTGGTGAGAGTGATGATAGTTCATATGTACAAATTTTTATGGCTATGGAAAAACAGGATGATCAGTCTGGTGAAGAAGAAGAAGGTGAAGTTGTTCTAGAATATGAACTAGTAAGTGCTTTAAGTGAATTAAGAAAAGTGAGAAGGGAATGCAAACATTTTAAAAGAGAAATTGAGAATATAGAATTTGAATTATAGAAATCAAATGGTTTGATTGATAGCACTAAAATCATGGTAGTTGACTTAAAACTTAAAATATAAGAGGCTAGAGTGACTGAATAATCTCTAACTAAAATGCTTGCAGAAAAGGATAAGTAAAATGAAGGTTTAAAAATTGAAGTAGTCTCATTAAGAAATAAAGTGCAAGAAAATAACATGAATCAGAGTTCTCAAGTGTTAGATCAAATTATTAGTAGTCAAAGATCAACATATGATAAGACCAAAATTGGTTATAAATCTGCAGTAACTAATGGATGTTCTAGTTTAAGTGTTGAGAAAGCAGGTACAGAGGATAACCATGAGAAAATTACTAGCAAGAAGATGGAATTAGAAAGGCAAGAAGAAAATCAGGGTTCAACAGTGCATAGAAGAAGTTATGGAAGACATCAAAATAGGTTTGAAGGCCACTGTTTCTTTTTTTATAAGTATGGACTTAAGGTTGCATTTTGTAATAGTTTTTCAAGAAAGATAAATGCACATAACATTCATGAAAGGTCTAATTTTGAATATGGAAGAGGACATGGTAAAACTAGTCAAAACAATATGAACTACTCTTACAACAGATTTGACACCTTAAGATATGAGACTGAATGTTACAAGTGTAACAACTTTGGGCATGTGTCAAGAACTTTTCCTATGAGTTTTCAGAAATTTAATGAACCCACTTACACAGATCGGAAAACCAAATTTTGGAAAAAGAAAAGTGAAAATCTGAACATTGAAAAATGCATTATATCTCTACAAGCAGAACATAAAGTAAAATGGGTTGTGGATAGTGGATGTTCAAAGCATATGACATGTAGAAAACAACTCTTTGTTGAACTAGATGAAGGAAAAGAAGGTACAATCACCTTTGGAAATGATCAATCAACTAGGATAGTTGGAAAAGGAACTGTATGTCTAAACAACAAGAAAATCATGGTTGAAAATGTCTTATTGGTTGAGGAAATGGAACATAACTTATTGAGTGTAAGTCAAACCTATGATAAATGTCTCTTTATGATTTTTGATTCAAAAGGATGTCAAATCAGGGATATAAAATCAAATAAACTAATTGGAACAACCATAAGAACTTCAAGCAACATTTACATACTAGATGAAGAAAAAGAAAAATGTTATCTTGGTAGTGAAGATGAAATTTGGTTGTGGCACAAAAGACTTGGACACATTAAGTTTGAAAAAATGATTTAGTTGAATAAAAATGAAGCAATAAGAGATTTACCTGTCATAAAGGATCTTTCAAGTTCTGTCTGCAAGCAATGTCAACATGGTAAGAAAACTAGTGTTAAATTCAAAACCAAAGAACATTCAACAACTAAACCATTGGAAATAGTACATGTTGATGTCTGTGGACCTATGAGAACAACAGGGTTAAAAGGAGAAAGATATTTCCTACTGTTTGTGCATGACTTTACTAGAATGACATGGATGTTTTTATTGAAAAAGAAATATGAAACTTTTAGTTGTTTTCAAACCTTCAAGGAGTCAACTGAAAATGAATGCGACATGAAAATAAAATGTTTAAGATCAGATAATGGAGGGGAATTTGTGTCTAAATAATTCAACAGATACTGTGATGAAAATGGGATAAGAAGACATTTTTATGTCACTGAAACACCTCAACAAAATGGAGTGGTTGAAAGAAAAAATAGGATTGTTCTGGAGATGGCTAGAACTATGCTCAATGAATCTAAACTAAGTAATATACTATGACCTCAAGCTATTCATACTTCTGTTCACATTTTAAATAGAAGCTTGCTGAGAAACAATCATTTTAAGACACCCTATTAGTTATGGAAAGGAAGACCAGCTAGTGTTAAACATTTCAGAATTTTTGGCAGTAAATGTTATATCAAAAGAGTTGACAAGCATTTGGGTAAGTTGGAATCTAGAACAGATGAAGGTATTTTAGTTGGGTATTCCTGTTCAAGGAAAGATTATAAATGTTACAACTTCATATTGAAAAAAATATTTGAAGCCATAGATGTGAAATTTGATGAGTCCTCATTTTTTAAGTCTAAATCTAAACAAAAGAATCATAAAATATATGAGATAGATGACAAGCATAAAATGAATTATGAGGTAAGTGAAACAGAAGAAACTAAGGCTGCTGACAGTGAACAATTAATTCATACTTTGACACAGGGCACAACTCCATTCAAAAGCATGACTCCATCAAAGACTCCAAGCAAGAGAATACAGAAAAATCACCCTGAAGAACAGATAATCGGTGACATAAATGCAAGTGTTGGAACAAGAAGCAGAAGGCAAGAATCCACCTCAACTTATGAATAGGTATCTTTACTTTCTCTGATTGAACCCAAAAATATTGAAGAAGCAATTAAAGATGAGTATTGGATGAAAGCAATGAATGAAGAACTTAGTCAAATAGAAAAGAATAAGACATGGGAATTGGTTCCTAGACCTTTGAATAAGAATGTCATAGAGGCTAAATGGGTTTTCATAAATAAGATGGATGAAGCAGGTAAAATAACTAGAAACAAGGCTAGATTGGTTTGTAAAGGGTATGCGCAAGTAGAAGGAGTAGATTTTGGAGAAACTTTTGCTCCTGTTGCAAGAATGGAATCCATTAGACTGATTCTATCTTATGTCAGTTCTAAACACATTAAAGTTTACCAAATGGATGTAAAGTTTGCATTTTTGATTGGTGATTTAGAGGAATAAGTATATATGGAACACCCAGATGGTTTTCAGGTACAAGAAGCAGAACAATATGTTTACATGTTGAAAAAGGCATTGTATGGCCTGAAGCAAGCACCAAGGGCTTGGTATTCCAGACTTAACAATTACTTGAGGCAACAAGGATTCAGGAAAGGTAACACTGATAGTAATCTATATATTAAAGAAGAAAATTATAGCCTGATCATTGTTGAGATATATGTAGATGATATCATTTTTGGTAGTGATGATAATAGGCTCAGTAAACAGTTTGCTAAAAGTATGCAGAAAGAGTTTGAGATGCCCATGCTAGAAGAAATGAAGTTTTTCTTAGGCTTTCAAATTACTCAATATGATAAAGGTATTTGCATTTCTCAAACCAATTATATCAATTAAATGCTTAAGAAATTTCATATGGAAGATTCTAAACTAGTTGGCACTCCCATGGTTACTGGTTGTAAATTAAGTAAGTTTGATGATACTAAAGATGTTTATTAGACAATATACAGATCTATGATTGGTAGTCTTCTTTATGCTACATCTACAAAACCTGATATTATGCATGCAGTTTGTCAAGTTGGAAAGTTTCAGGCTTCACCAAAAAATTCTCATCTACTTGTTGTCAAAAGAATTTTAAGATATCTTAAGGCGACAACAAAGTATGGTTTATGGTATCCTACAGGTAATCAACTTGATTTATATTCTTTCACTGATGTTGATTGGGCAGGTTGCGTTGATGACAGGAAGAGTACTAGTGGAGCAACATTTTTTCTTGGAGGATGTCTTGTAAGTTGGTCATGTAAAAAACAATCAACAGTGTCTTTGTCTACTGCTGAAGCAGAATGCATAACAGCTGCAACTTGTTGCACTCAGGTTATATGGATGAAACAAATGCTGGAAGATATACATATTAATTATGATGAACCTATACCTATCTTTTGTGATAATACTAGTGCAATTAGTATTTCTAAAAATCTTGTTATGCATTCAAAAACAAAGCATATTCCCATTAAATTTCATTTTCTAAGACAACAGGTTATGTCTAAAATTATTAAAGTGGAATATGTTGGCACAAAGGATCAGATTGTAGTTGTATTTACTAAACCTTTACCTAAAATGTAATTTGAAAGTCTCGAGGATCAATTGGGGGTTTACGCTCTGTAATTTCATTTCATTCTCAAAGATTGCAAAGGCTTCATTATAAAATCAGACTGCATGGGTTTATTGACTATTATTGATAAGGGGAGTTGCTACTAAAATGATACATCTTTACAAGTGGTTTTGTTTGTTTAGGGGGAGTATGGTTGATTCCTTTGCCATAGATGTCAAAAAGGGGAGAAGAGATTTAAAGTTTTCCATCAATGCCAAAGGGGGAGTTTGTTGGCAGGAATTGCAGCTTGCATAGTTTGCACAGGACTTGTTTTTGTCATTAATGGAAAACTTTGAAATACTGAAAGGGACACACACCAAGGAGTTTGTTGGTCAGTTTGCACAGGCACAACTTGAATTTTGGAGATCGACAATTTCGGAGATCATCACTCCGGGAGTTTCTATTTCAGGATTTTTGCATGGTAAGCAAAAACTCCAACATCATAAAGTCCCGAATGCCAAAATACCGAAAGGGACACACGTCACATGATTCTGGGAGTTTCTATTTTGGAATTTTTGCATGGTAAGCAAAAACTTCAACATCATAATGTCCCGAATGCTGAAATACCGAAATCACGACAACCATCCATCTCGACGAATGATTAGGTCATATATGTTGGATTAAGCATTGGAGGAGTAATACAAGAGTTGTATATGACTGTTGATCTGTCCTCAATAAGTTAATGAGAACCGTCTGATCTATGTCCACTAGATCAAATGTGAAACCGTTAGATCATTTTGAGATTCGTGACTTGGAGTGTCGAAACACTTCATCACAGAAATGTCAAAATGTCGAAATGCGAAATGCCAAAATGCGAAACGCCAAAAATTTTGGGGTTCGTGACTTGGAGTATTGAAACACTTCATCACAAGAAATGCCGAAACACCGAAATACCTTTTTGGTGTAGGAAGTGGTTACCACTGATGGTCATGTGAGAGGGAGGAGATAACACAAAGCTAAGCTCTATTTTAGAGTTTTGTAACTTGAAGTGTCAAGAATCTTCGACACAGGATTGCCAAATTGCCAAAATGTGAAATGCGAAATGCATTTCGATTAACCAGTGGTCACAAACAATGGACATATTGGTTAGAACAAGTGGTTTTCCAAAGCACTCAAGGGTTTTTCCATGCTGAAAAAATTAAAACAGATGTATGTTCATCGAACGGTGCTGGTTAAATGTTTAAACTGATCATGTGGATATTGTTCGTCTTGATCCCTTGACCAATAATAATCATTGTAAGGTAGTTATTCAGTTATTGTAACTGAATCTTTGAAGCCTGAGGGTTTGAGTATACGCTCTGAATGAACAGGGTAGATATAAGTGAAATTTGGTGAGATGAAGGTGGGTGCATATGGAATTAATGGTATAGTTGTAGCTCTAAGGTAAAATTCATTTCTGTGAATGAATATAAAATTGAAATAAAATCATATAGGGACGGTGAGAAGAAATGATGAAGATATAGCAGATATCAAGGGGAGACGAATGGATTTTGATATGATTATATAAACAGACAGGACTTGAATGATGAATCTTTTTCCAGAGAAGAAAAAGAGTTGGTTTGTAGGTTCTTAGTGACAGAGAAGGATTCCAGGGTGGTAGGGAGGAGCAAGGGGAGACTGTAAAAGTCTCCTATACAAGTTTTTGCTTGTACATTTGGGAGTTGTAGCTTCCATTCAGTAGGTGCTGAAGAAACAGAGGTAGCAGCCTCATCTGGGTTGTAGCTCAAATAAAATAATAATGTAAAGAGGAGTTGGAGCTTGCCTTTCATTCATAAGAAGAAGAGGTTTTTCCCTTTTGGGTTTCCTCATGAAAAATCACTGTGTCACTGTTTCATTTATGTGATTGTATATTTCTTGGTTAAATGTATTACTGCAAGTTAAATGTTAAAGGCATGATTTATTGATTAATAAGTAATATTCTTATAAAATGAAAG
>SNQJ01S0036975.1:54269-79485 GCA_010110895.2 Picea sitchensis
AGTGGTCATCCAAGCAACAAAGACTTCATCAAGTTTGTCAAATCTACAACCAATGACGACAACAAACCTGCAGAAACAAAGGAAGATAATCAACCGCCCAGGAGGAGTAAAGAAAAAGGTGCCAGAACTAAATCTGTAGAACAAGGAAATAATACACTCCCTTCTCAAGGAAATCATCAGCATGGAATAAATCGATTTGCTCAAAGAAGACAACCATTTTCCAGGTACAAAGAATTTTTCTATGGATATTGTTTATACTGTTCTAACTTTGGTCACAAAGTTGTAAATTGTTCCTCAAGACTTAGACATGAGAAATTAAGATTTACAAGGAATAAATATCTCCCATAACAAAGAATGATACAACCAAGTAACAAATCATCATAGATTGCAAATTGCCAAATTAAGTCTAGAGACATGCAACTGAGGAGGTCAAGAAATAATAAACAGTCAATGAGTAGACAATGCTGCAACAATAACTTTGACCTATTGAACAATGAGATTGAATGCTATAACTGTCACAACTTTGGCCACAAAGCTGCAAACTTCCATCTGAATAATTACAAAGAAGATCCAAAGATAAAGTTCTTAGATAGAAAGGCTAGCACATGGAAAAGGAAAGATAGTGGAAAAGGTGGTCTAGCACTTTCAACTCAAAAACAAAAGGCCTTTGGGAATATAGATAGTGGATGTTCCAAGCACATGACTGGAGACAAGGATAAGCTTATGTCAATAAGTAAAAGAAAAACATGAATTGTGATCCTTGAAAATGATGAACCAGGTAAAATCAAGGATAGAGGGATGGTGAGTTTGAGTAATGTCAAAGGAGATGCCCAGTGCATTTTTCTTGTGGATGGTCTGAAACATAATTTGCTCAGTACAAGTCAAAAGTGTGATAGAGGCAGTGAAGAGGTGTTCATGTCCAAAGAGTGTAAGGTAAATGTAAACTCAAGACAAGTGGTGAATAACGGCATAAGGACAATTAATGATGTTGATATTGAATCCTCCCCTGCAAGTAAACAAGAAGACACAGATACAATAAAAGAATGTTCAGTTAGCATCTATCCCATGGAAGAAGTAGAAGAAGAATCATGTCATAAGATGGAAGTTGAAGTTTTGAAGGTTGAGAAGTCAAACACCCAAAGAAAGTTCTTAAACAACTCCATGACCCTGGATAAACTCTTGGATAGTCAGATCTCACCAAATGACAAATCTGGTATTGGATACAACAAGGAATAAATCAGTACTCCTAAGAAACCTGATACAGGTCCTTCGTCTGTGAAAAAGAAAAGCAGGTATGAGAGTGGTTGTAGCAGTTTTTTCTTGTGATTAAATATGGTCATAAAAGCCTTGGATTGTATGCATCATGAAAGAAAAATTAAATTGCAGTAATAGAGATCGATGAGAATCAATGGGGAGATCCAAGGGTTATTTAAAAATTACAAGCTACAATTATGCAGTGTTTCAGTAGGACAACATCTTCAACAACAACATTTTGTTTTTCAAAATGATATACATGACATCCTGTAGAGATAACAAGAGGAAAGACCTTGTCAAGGAAATCTAACCTTTTAGGAACAAAGGGGGAAAATAGTTAGAAGCAGAGAGAACAGTGACAGGGGGAGTCATCCAGTTATGACAAGAAATGGTTGATGAAGGAGTCCCACTAAGAGAGATAAGCAATATTGAGTATTCTATAGAGGATACAATAGAAGTTAAAGATGAACAAGTCCAAGAATCAGAAAGAGAAGGCTCTGGTTTAGATACAAATATTCTGCGGGCCTCAAATAAGAGAGTCCATCCTGTTAGGGGGAGTTTGTGTTGGTTTAATATCTGATACCTCATAAAAATACTGCAATAACTCAGGGGGAGCATGTGTTCTTTGACATTGATGTCAAAGGGGGAGAAAAGAGTCTGGGTTCCTTTGTTGCCATCAATGCCAAAGGGGGAGATTGTTGGCATGTTTTACAGGTAGCGTATTCTTGTCATTGATGGAAAGTACAAAAACGATGATGGATTAAGTACAAGAATAATGTGTCAGGTGGGCACCAGAAGTATTTTAGGAAGACGCAGCAGAGAAAGCTCGATAAGATCAGAAGAGATAGTGCAGAGTATGCGTGTTTATCATTGATGGCAAAGATCATGACCAGTAGCATAGGGATAATGACATGGCAATGGAAACTTCAACAAGTGATCGTTGGATCCCATTCAGAAGCGTAAAGTCTAGGATTCAAGGAAGCAACTCACAACAGAAAATCATGAAATGCGAAACCATGACTTAATATCCATTTCGAAGTTTTGGATATCGGGAGTTGGAGGAGTCAAGAGTTGAGACTCTTCATCACAGAAGTCCCAAAGTTGTGAAATGCGAAACTCCGAAATACTGGACCATTGATCTGACTCCATTTCGGAGTTTTGGATACCGGGAGTTGGAGGAGTCAAGAGTCGAGACTCTTCATCACAGAAGTCCCGAAGTTGCGAAATGTGAAACGCTAAAATAATGAACTATTGATCTGACTCCATTTCGGAGTTGTAGATACCGGGAGTTGGAGGATTCAAGAGTCGAGACTCTTCATCACAGGAGTCCCAAATTCGTGAAATGCGAAACACCGAAATCCTGAAACAAGCACATCAACAAAGACTCCATTTCAGATTTTCGCAGACAGGGAAATCAAAGATCAAAGGAACTTTAACCTTTGAAGTAGAAAACCCTGAAATCCTGACACAGGCACATCAACAAAGACGCAATTTCGGAGTTTCATGGACCGGGAAATCAAAGATCAAAGGAATGGGGTTTCCTAACCTCTCGAACTCGCGATATGCGAAATCGCGAAATAATCCTAGTCGTTGGATCAAGGACAAATCTGGGTCCTCAGACCCAGGAGGTGAATGTGGCAGACCATGTCAGTAAGGACAGGTGGCATCCTACGTCAGAAAGGACATGTGGCGCAATCATATAAAGACCATTGTCGAGTTGATTTGGCATTTCAGGAACCTGGAAATCACAATTCTGAGTGGCACATGGCAGACACACGGATCATGACACGTCATCAAGTGACGTCATTCCAGGAATTCAGTTTTAGGATTTTTAGCATCAACTCTCCCCCAAAATCCTGAAAGATGAAGTTCTGAGGCAGAGGATAGTCGTCCGATCACCATGGATCGTGGACTGTTGATCTGAAGAGCGAAGTGCTCAAATGATTAGCAAGTGGTCATAGGCTATGGTCACATCGTTGAGAGTTGGAGGAAGGCGCTAACAACTAAACTCCATTTTAGAGATCACGACTTGGAGAGTCGAGATGCTTCGCAACAGGAATTCGCGACATGCGAAATCGAGAAATGTTGAAATGCGAAAAACATCTTTTGGTGTAGGCTTTGGTCACCGTCAGTGTTCATGTGAGAGGGAGGAGCTAGCACCAAGCTAAGATCCTTTTTGTTGATTGTAACATGAATATTTGAGAGTCTTCACCATAGGAATGTTGAAATGTCGAAATACCGAAATGTGAAATGGCGAAATCAACACGAGACCCTGTGCTTGTAATCCAATGGTGTTGGATACTTGGAAATATGATCGAAGGGATATTGTTGCTCTTCACAGTTAATCAATAAGTTATGATTCAGTTAGTAGAACTGAATCATGACTCTTGGAGGGTTGGTGATTCAGTGGCTGATGCATTTTCTTGGAGATTCACAGTGTAATTGCTAGAAACAACTGATGGTTTATGCCAGAGGACTCGAAGAGAATTCTGGGTGATTGCCAAAGAAGATGAAGAGTCTTGAGGCATCTTCTAGTGGCATGAAGATTGTTCATAGAGGTGATTGACAAATGGAAGAGTGTTGAAGCCTGTAACTGCAATAGAGAGGATGAGCTTGACTATGACGGAGAAGACGAAGAGTCTCGACTACTAGACAAGCTAAGGAAACTCAGCATAACACCTAGTAATGATGAATGCATGGGTATACCTACCATAAAAGCTGAGGAATTTCCATGATGATCAGGAAGAGGACTCGACATGAGGAGAACATGCAGAACAAAGAGAGTGTTTTGATGCTCGAGGGAGTGAAGCGGTGGCAATGTGGAGTGGCAGTGAATATCCCGATGTGGAGAACAATGGCATGGGTAAGAGCATGCAGAAGAATTGTGCATATAGTATGCACAAGGTGCACAGAGACTATAAGAATGTAGAACAAAGAAGATATGAGTGTTTTTGTTGAGAGTGATTTAGGCGTGTAGAAGGAGGTAGTGTGCAGCAGTTGAAATACATAGAAGAGGAATGGTGCTTTGAATGGACATGGCACACAGAGCATAAAAGGAAGAAGAATAGAAAGCACAAGGCATGTGTGTAGGAAGACAATGAGGCAGACAAAGAAGGGAAGTGTAGAAGAATAGTGATGAGACTGGTAAGCCATTGATGAACATTATATCACTGTAATAAGTTTCAGTAGCAAAGATTGATATTTCAGGGTGGTAGGGAGGTGCTAGGGAGGATTTTTGTCCTCAGAGGTTCAAGTGCGTGCTTGAACATGGGGATTTGTAGCTTCCATCTGGTTGTAGCCAGAGAAACCAGGGTGGCAGGGTGGTGCAAGGGAGAACATTGGTTCTATGATATACAGGTCGGTGCCTGTGTAACTGGAAGTTGGTGCTTCCATCCAGTTGGTGCTGGAACTCTTAGGAAGTTGGTGCTTCCATCTAGTTGGTGCTGGAACTCTTAGGAAGTTGGTGTTTCCATCCAGTTGGTGTTGGAACTCTTAGGAAGTTGGTGCTTCCATCCAGTTGGTGCTAGAATTCTTAGGGAGTTGGTGCTTCCTTCTAGTGGGTGCTAGAGAAACCAGGGAGTTGGTGCTTCCTTCTAGTGGGTGCTAGAGAAACCAGGGAGTCGGTGCTTCCTTCTAGTGGGTGCTAGAGAATCCAGAGAGTTGGTTCTCTTAGCAAGTAGCATCTTGCAAAACAGAGGTTGTAGCCTCATTATGAGTTGGTGCTCATAAGTATGATAATGTACAGAATGTAAAGATTACTTATCATATAAAGAAGAAGAGGTTTTTACCCTTTATGGGTTTCCTCAGGAAATATCTGTCTCTATGTATCTCATATGTGTGAATGATGTTGAATGTTCTATTGCTTACTTCCTTGCATTATTGTGATTGTCATTGAGTGCTTTGTAAAGAGTTTAAAATAAGCATAATTGTTTAAGCACGGTAACAACTGATTCACCCCCCCTCTCAGTTGTCCAATAGTATTATCACAATAGATTGGAGTGGGCTCATCATACTCAACCTGTATATCTGTTAGAGTTTGTTTCATCCATATAACCTGTGTATAAGATGTGCTACTGCAATATACTCTACCCTGACTATAGATAAGGATACTGACGATTGTTTCTTGCTTATCCATGATACTAAACACTCACCCAATTAGAACTCTTCTCCACTGGTGCTTAGTCGGTCATCAATGCAACTTGCCCAATCTGCATATGTGTAGGCAATAAGTGATAGATCCTTTCCTTTTGGATACCATAATCCAAACTCTTATGTTCCTTTGAGATATCTGAAAATCCTCTTCACTTCTATGACATGTGTTTCCTTTGGTGCTGCTTGAAATTGTGCCACTTGTCCAAATCCCTGCATTACATCTGGTCTGGATGGTGTCACATATAGTAAGTTGTCAATCATTGACCTGTATTGCCTCTGGTCTATAGAATTTGAATCATCATCTTTTCTCAACTTGAAACTGGTTTGCATAGGATTGGTAATTGGTTTGCAATATTCGATTCCGAACCTCTTTAACATTTCTATGATATACTTAGTTTGAGAAATAAAAATTCTTTGGTTTCTTTGACGTATCTGAAGACCTAGAAAGAAGGATAGTTCTCCAAGTAATGACATTTCAAATTCATTCTTCATGTCCTTTGAAAATTTTTGGCTTAACCTGTCATCAGTACTTCCAAAAATAATATCATCAACATAAAATTCAATTAATAAAATACTATCTTGAGTTACCTTGATGTAGAGGTTCTTGTCTACACTTTTTTTTTTGAACCCTACCTGTTGTAGATATTTATCCACTCTAGAGTACCATGCTATAATAACCTATTTTATACCATACAAGGCCTTCTTTAATTTAGACACATAATCCACATTCTCTGACAACTGAAATCCTTCTGGTTGTTCAATGTATACTTCTTCTTCAAGTTTCCCGTTCATAAAATTTGATTTCACGTCCATCTGATACACTTTAATATTCTTGGAGCATGCATAAGCTAGCAGCAATCAGATTGCTTCCACTTTGGCAACTGAAGCAAATGTCTTTTCAAAGTCGATTCCTTCAACCTGTGCATATCCTTTACATGCCAATCTAGCGTTGTTCCTTGTAACTTGTCCATGTTCATTCAATTTATTTATGAATACCCACTTTGTGCCAATCATATTCTTATTCTTTAGTCTCTTAACAAATTCCCAAGTGTCATTCTTCTCTATTTGATCCAATTCTTCATCCATGGCCTTATTCCAAAATTCATCCTTACTGGCCTCTTCAAAATGTGTTGGTTCAGTCATAGATAAGAGTGCTAGGTGCGCTTGTTCTGGTGAACATATTCTTCTTCTAGTCTCAACTCCTGCATCTTTGTTTTTGATAATCTAATATGAAGGATGATTATTCTATACTCGTTTTCTAGGTGTCTTTGGAGGAACTTGTTGAACTTGCTCTTCTACTTCTGTCTGATCCTATTCATCTTCCCCTTCTACTTCTTGTTCATATTATGCTTCTTCTTTGTAAAGTTGTTCCATTGATTAATTTTCTTTTTCCTTTAATTCATGTCCACCTATTTCATCAACTGTTACATTGATTCTTTCCACAACTTTGTTCAAACTCAAATCGTAACACTTGTATGCTTTCCGTGTAGTCGAGTAACCAACAAGTGCTCCTTTGTCCACATGAGAGTCAAACTTTCCCATTCTTCCATCTTCTCTTTTGATGTAGCATTTACTTCCAAATAATCTGAAGTTCTTCACATTTATCGATATTTCTTTCCATAGCTTGTAGGGAGTTTTGTCAGTGTTCTTTCTTAACATTACTTTGTTTTGAATGTGAATTTTTGTATGCACTGCATGTGTCCAAAAAATGTCTGTCAATTGAGAATCCATTAACATTGTTCGAGCCATTGCCTGTGTAATTATCATACATTATGATAATGTTCCTATGTCTCAGAACCACTCTTTGAAGCAATATATGAATGCATGCTCTCGTCCATACTATCCAAGACTCTATTTGCAAAACTATCCATAATGTTGACCAATTTATTACTATACTATCATGAAGTCTTGATTAATCCATCAAATTGTACTTCTGCTAACTGATTGCTCTGCAAGTTGCTCGAAGGATGGTTCTTTGGTCTGTCACAACTATTGTGTATACTCCACCTAAATATATTCATATTACTTGGGAGTCTCTAAGCTGGATGACTCAGAACAATTCCTTCTCTGATGTGTATTCATCATCATCTTCATTGGTAGATTCATCATCTCTCTAAGCTCTGACCTATTTCTTTCTGTCTGTGGATTCATATTTCACTACAATGCCTGAAAGTACAATCTCTTGAACCTGTTCCTTATTTACATGTCCTTCTTTTCTTTCAGTTATTTTTCAAACCTTCTTGTATCTGACATCTTTCTTTTTCTCTATAGAATTTTATTCATCTCATTTTATTGTCAATCTTGTGATCTGTGGGACCTGTTCTTTGTTCATATAATATTTGTGTTTTCCTATCCATAATTTCTTACATATGATATCAATGTTCTCTTTCATGGAAGTATTGATCATGATTCTTCAATCACTAGCTATGTGTCGATAGTTATGATATTTGTAACATTCAATGTTACATGGGGCCACATAGGCATTTATTGCTTGAAAATTTCTTTTATAATCCCTGCAATCCGCAACCTTGTGTCCAAAGTTAGTAGAATAAAAACAATGACCATAAAATAAATTTGCATACCTAGGAGTGAATGATCTTCTTGGTGGCATAGTTCTTCTGAATTTTTTCCTTGACTAATCATGATCATGATTGAAGCTTATTTTTGGCTTGAACATGGATGGTCTTCTTGAAGATGTATCTTCAATAGTTTTCTTAGATTCTGGTTGACCATGATTCCTTCCTTTGGGTACTTCTGCATAACTCTTTCTATTTTCTTCATTCTTATTTTCTAGCAACCTAGAGTGCTTCTATTCATTCTCTATAACTGATGTGGATTTTTTTGTCTCTTAAACGTTCTTGTTGAGATTGATGATTTTACTTCTCAATGTGACAACTTCTTCTTCAAGCTTCTCAACCTCTTCTTCTTTCTTCATTATCTAAGACTTCATAACTTCTTCAGTTCTTTTTGCTTCTTCAAGCTGAATTTTTGATGTGATTATTTCTTCTTTAAGTCCTTTCTCTTCTTGACCAAACTCTGCATCAAGCTAGTTTAGATCGTTAGTTCTTTCCTTAAAATGATCTGTCAATATATTTTCTCTCATTTATGCTTCTTCCTTATTTTCTTCTATGTTGGCTTCCAAATACTACTTTTGATATTCAATATTTTCTTCGATCTTTGTGGCTTCTTCTGGCTGAGTTCTTAATTTATTGATGACTTGTTGGGCTTCTTCAAAAATATGAACACTTTCCTTTTGTTTCATCAATTCTTTCTTGAGTGACTTGTTTTCTTCTCTTAGTTCATCTAAAGAACTAATCAATTCTCTGGTGATTATGTACTCTTCATCTTCTAAATTTGTTTGACATTATGAACATAATTCTTTTTGATCTGTATCTGCATCGTCTTTGGCATTTTCTGAATCTACGATGGGTGAAGAATATATTCCATGTAACTTATCCAAAAGTTCTTTGGCTGTTGAAAATTTACCAACCTTTTCTCTTACCAAATTAGGTAACCTTTCTGAGATGAAATCCATTGCTATTTTGTTATTCTTCTTCAATTCTTTCTTGGCTGCAGTCTTTTCCCTTTTTGAACTATCATATCCTATAACAATGGATAGCCAAATATAATGTCCCTGTGCCTATAAAAACACGTTTTTCCTTATGCTCCACATCTCATACTTAAAATCATTCTGACCATTAAACATTGGTACTCCATTCTCAGAATAATTCATGATCTCCTTCTAGTGGTTAAACTATTTTCTGAAGGAACTGGCTCTGATACCAATTGTTGGATTATTGAGAGGGGGGTGAATCAGTAATAGAGCAATTTAATCCTTTCTAACCATATAATGCAAGTGTTACATCAGTGTAGCATTATCATCTAATAATTCTAGAGTAAATAAACAATGAACAAATGAACAATCATACACAGTACACCAGTGTTTTTACGTGGAGACCCAAAGTAGGAGAAAACCATGAAATGTTTTTTCTCATGTGTCTTGAAGAATTACATTCATTAGAAGCACCAAATTCCTTTGTTTTCTAGTTGCAACTGGAAGGAGGCTCCAACCCCCTAGTTTCTCAGGCTACAACCTAAGGAAACTTCCAACTACCCAATTCTTTAGCTACCACCCCCTAAGTTATTCGACTACAACTATAAGGTGGCTAAAACCACCTGTCCTTTCCCCATCTAACCACCCTGAAATATAAATTCCAAATGCAGACAACCTATCACTGTCACTAAATCAACCACTGCCACTATCAACCTGTCACTATCAACCTGTACCAATCAACCTACACTAAACAACTTGTACCAATAACCTGAACCAACATGTACCATGCATCAACCATGACTAATCAATATGTACCAACATCATCAACTATACACCTCATGTATGTTCCAACTCATCAACTACTTGTCTCAACCATGTACCTAACATGTACCTCAACCATATACCAAAGACATACACCAATATAACGATAAAAAATTCATCACTCTACCCGTAAACCAAATACCATAAACCCTTACATCAAACCATGTGCCAAAACGTCACTGTTATGTAGCCTCAAGCTAAACCAACAACTTCAGCAACACATCACAACCAAAAGACCAATACCCATATGCCAAATACCAACAACAAAATACCAACTGTATCCCTCAACAAATATGATATATGCAGCAATAATGAACATCCAATACCATCTCAAGGGATAAACCCTATCTCACAAAACATACCTCAAACAAGATGTCCCATATCTCTCATGAATTGACCCCAACCATGTTGCTTCCAAGATTTTTCTACCGCACTTTTTCTGTCGTTATTTTTTTGCCGCACTTTTTTTGCCATGATTTTTCTATAGTAACTTTTATGCCATGATTTTTCTATCGCAATTTTTTTGTCGCACTTTTTCTGCCGCGATTTTTCTACCGCACTTTTTCTGCTGCAATGTTTCTGCCGCGATTTTTCTGTCGCACGTTTTCTGCTGCGATTTTTCTGTCGCACTTTTCCTGCCACACTTTTCTCTATCAATAATACCTACTCAAATAACCTTTCACAAAATATATATTCAATGATATTCAATAGGTTCAAGTGTGATTAAATGAGAGAGCCTTGCCTCTTGTTTATGATTTCATGTAGCATCCCACTTTCCTTATTTTAGGGAGTTCTCCATTAACTTTATTATTTAAATAATTTATTTTTCAAACACTTTGACCACTTTGACCCCTTGGGGCTTCTAGATGACTCATGAGGGTTCTCCAACTTCACATGGCCATAACTCTCTAACCAGGAGAAATTATGTGAAGTTCCACATACCATCGAAAATGGCATGACATGTACTATCCATATACAATAATCTTACCTACAATTATATCAAAACTCATACCATTATCCATCAAAAAACTTGAGTCCATTACCCAAACCTTTGTGTTATTGGAATTCACTACCTAACTTTCTTCAAGGGTTGACATCAATGACAACCAACCCAATTAATCAACACAGACATCCCAGTTATTAGAAAACAATTTCAATAGTAAGAAGCCAATTCTTTTGGCTAGGATTGAAGAATGATGTTTTTGACTACATTTCCATATGTATGTAATGTCATAGAGTGAAACATGAGCACAGATGCCCAATGGGTTTTCTACAGCCATTACCAATTCCAGAGAGGAAATTGGAAGTGGTAACCATTGATTTTATAACTAAGTTTCCCAAGATATCAAGGAAACATGATTCAATAATGGTAGTGGTTGATAAATTGACAAATGTTGCTCATTTTTCTCCTGTAAAGATAACTCATACAACAAATAATATTGGAGAAATTTACACGAGGGAAATTATTAGGTTGCATGGGATACCTAAGGCAATTGTCTCAGACGAAGATACTAAGTTTACTTAAAATTTCTGGAGGGAATTATTTAAAGGATTTGGTACAAACCTAAACTTTAGCACAACATATTATCCACAGTCATATGGGAATATAGAGAGACTCAACCAAGTAATTGAAGACATGTTGAAAATGTATGTGATGGATAATTCCTCTAAGTGGGAATATTACTTGCATTTGGTTCAATTTTCCTATAACAATGGGTATCAAGCTTCATTGAGGATGATTCTGTTTGAAGCCTTGTATGGTATAAAATCCAATACTCTAGTAAGTTGGGACAGCCCATCAGACAAAAGATTACTTGGGCCAAAATTGATCAAGGATATGGAAAACCACGTGGTTAAGTTTAAGTATAATTTGAAAGAATCACAAGATATATATAAGAGTTATGTAGATAAGAAGAAGGAAACTAGGGAATTTAAATTGGGAGAGCATGTTATTTTAAAAGAGAAGCCTCAGAATAACTCATTGAAGTTGGAAACTGTACAAATCTAGCAACAAACTATTTTGGCCCATTTGATATATTGGACATAATAGGGCCAATTGCATGCATTCTTCATTTCCCCCTTCCATGAATGTGAATAATTTATTTCATGTCTCTTTGTTGAAAATGTATGTACATGATCCTAGCCATGTTATTGATTGGAATTTGATTCAGGTGGAGCTAGAAGGAGACTTTCAGGTCCATCCAATTCACATATTGGAAAAAAAATTCAAAATGCTCTAGAATCAAGTCATAGAACTGGTAAACGTTCAGTGGACCTTCTACAGTCTTGAAGATGCTACTTGGGAACATGAAGATTCCATGCGAGTAGAGTACCCGTGACTTTTTGAAGAATTTTGAAATTTTGATTTATGTTTTGTATATGCACTGAGGACAATGCCAAAATAAGGGGGAGGGGAATGTAAGACCCTAGTTTTGAATCCCCGATTTAATAATTTATTTTGTTTATTTGATGAAAGGCCAGAGTTCCTAGGAAATGTAATATTTTGTTATCATTGAAAATAATAAAATACATCGTTGGATGCAAGATGGACAAGGAAAAGAGTTATAGGGGCTACGATTCCACAAGAGAGGGGGGCTAAAGGGGCTAAGTATTTTTATGTTTTATTTATACATCTTGGTTTTAAGTAAGAAAAGTGGTTACATGATCTTCTTAGGGGAAAATCCATGTGGTTTTTGATTTCATATAATTATATAAACCCCTCAGGTGGGTTGTTTGGGGGTTTCTCATTGAGTTGTTCTTCATTCACTCTTTCATTGAGTTCATCATTAATCTATTATTCATCATTCATTATTTTTATTGGATGGGACATAGGGTTGCATTTATGGGGAAATGAGCCATTTTTATGTTCCTTGTATTAATTAATGGTGTATTCGAGCCATGAATTGGTGCAAGCATGCATGAGATTCATTGGCATGTGCTAAATCTTGCTCACAACTATGAATCCTGAGAGTCCCAACATGGAGATTCTTGACCATATTCATTGGAGCCCTAGAAATTAGTGGGAAGCCCGAGGGACTGTGTGGCAGTGAAGGGGGTTCATTGTCTTTAGGTGGTGCAGGATGGAGAGAAGACATATGATGTACTTTGGATTGTTTTTTGTTGAGCAACCCATGAGAGCTTGAGTGATGACTAGTTTGGGAAGTTGAGTATTGCTCTGGAACCATTCCTTGTGGATTCATAGCCCCGGCTTGGGCTGACCTTCTATTGAGACTTGGAACAACAATTTATAAGGTTGGGTGGAATTTCCTTGGTCTGCAACTAGTTGATGATTAGTTTTATTGAAGACAAGTTCTTTCCATCACATGTTTCTTTGATTTTATATTTTTTTTGTGTATTAATTATTATCTCTGAGATATGTTTTTTTGATGTGCTTTCTTGTTGTTTATTATTGTGCATGGAATGATTAAGAAATATATATTTAAGTCTAGCATAAATATTAATTATTTCATGTGAGATTATTGCATTTCTTTCATGTTTTTTTATTAATTAATTGTTATTAGAATTTGAAATCAGTTCTTGAAGTGCGATTTGAGGTAGCGTGGCTAGCCTGCTGGTGGCTAGGTAAATTATAGTTTCTATCACAATGATAATTTTTAATATGGTATAAAAACCATGTTTAATACTCAGACCCTATAACAAGAGTTATTTGTGTGTGACAATGCATCAAGATTGAAATATGTCTGTTGTCTTGTAAAGATGATGCCACTCGATGGAGAGTATAATTTTTTTCCCATGGATCTTATAGATCTATTGATGCTAACTATGTTTATTAGGTTGAGGCTTTGGAAGAAGAGAAGAATTATGGTATTATTTATTAGTAAGTTGGGATATGTAAAGAAGAATACGATATTTTACCCATATTTACTGTACAAAACACAGATTGCAACTACAATAGACAAATAAAGAATTATAATAACATAAAATATTGTACCTTTATTAATGGAATAAATGTTCACTTGCCTCTTCAAGGGGCCAACCTCTAATTGAGCAGATATCTTATTACAAATAAATTCACAATACATCTCATTACATTGCTTCTACTTGTTTATATAGTACTATCTACCTCCTAGGAACATTCTAGCGAATGAACTTTCTAGTAGGGACAACCTTCTAGTAAGCCTTATTACATTTGTTTCTTTCACACTACTACATGGGACTTATTTACTAGATATTTCCTTCATACATTTCAATACATAACAACCTATGTATCTAATTACGGGGTTAGGGAGGTTAGGACCCTAAATTTCCCTTCCCCTTAAAAAGTTGCATTGTCCTCAAGGATGTAGATCAAGAGATTGTTTAAGGATATCAATTGGTTCCCATGTAGCATCCTCAAGTTGTGTATCCTTCCATTGTATCAGCACATCTCAGATAATGTGGTAGTGGATACGATGCTCTCTTTTTTCAATGATGGAATTAGGTTGCAACCAAATGGAACCTTCTTCATCCAATTTGGGAATGTTAGTTTGAACACATTAATTAGATCCAACAAATTTATTTAAACAAGAGACATGAAATATTGGATGGATTTTAGAATGGTTCATAAGTTCTAATTTCTAATCCACTAGCCCAATATGTTTGAGGACCTTCTAGGGGCCATAAAAATTTGGAGCAAGATTCTAGTGGCAATTGTCTTTGAGGGAGGTATGATTGTAAGGATGAAGATGAAGGAATACCTAATCCCCTTCTTCAAAATAGAACTAGGAGTGATGGTGATTATCCTATTGCTTCATCACATTCTAATCCATGACCATATCATATTTGAGAGTGCAGAGACTGTCAGCCTGAACTGTGAATTTTTTTTCGACCTCTTATACCTTAAAGACTCCCATTAAGTAGGATATAACTATTGTACCACTATTTTTCCAGTGGCACCATGGGGTCATTCGAGTGGCACCATGATAAGTTTTATTGTACCACTATTTTTCCAGGGGTAACCACTCAAACCATTGGCACTATCATTATGAATTAAAGAACCTCAAATATTCTTACAAACACTTGTTAACATCATCCATATAACCATAATTCTAGGGGTGATGGGTGTTGCTAATGAGTTCCTTGAAACCTAAATATTTATTGCCATAAATTGCTAGTCAAAGTGGGATCACAATCTAGTATAATATATTATGGAATACCATGAAGTTTAAATATATTATCCATCAATAATTGAGTTACCATGGAAGATTTAAATGGGTGTTGTAGAGCACAAAAATGAGCATATTTGGAAAGGTGATCAACCATAATCATGATGACAGATTTATTGCTAGATTTGGGTAACCCCAAAATGAAGTCCATACAACTAGAATAATAGCTAAAGGTTGTATTTTACCTAGAGATTTCACTATTCATCGCTTATGTCACTAGAAAAGGTTACATTCTTCCACAAAAGTGCAGATGTCCTTTTTCATACCTTGCCAAAAAAAATGAGCATTTAATTTGTTCATATGTTTTATTAAATTTAAAATGACCTAACATTGGAGATGCATGGAGTTTAAATAATATTGTTGATATAAAGGTGGACTCTTTTCTCAAATAAATATGCTCTTTATAGTAAATATCTTGGTTGTGACAACCGTATCTCTATTATGCATGGGGTGACATTTGAAGTTGTTGGATTAGAAAGGAAATCTTGGGATCTATGAGCTATTCCTTGCAGACCTCATTGAAGCAATTTGCTACGATGAAGGAGAGTGAAAATAGGGACTCTTCCTCTTCATAATTTCGAGAGAGAGAGAAGTTTCTACCATATTTTCCTTTCCCTTCTTATAAATGATCTTATAATCATAATCCAACATTTTGGTGACCCATTTCTATTGCTATGGGGATGAAATCCTTTATTCCAAGAAGTATTTCAAGCTGTGAACATATGATTTAATTTGGAAATGTTTCCCAAGTAGGTAGGGATGCTAGATATCCCTATCATTCAAGATAACCATCATTTATTTTTCATAGGTGTATTTTCCCAAGTTCCAATCATGGATTTGTTTGCTGGTAAAGGCTAATGGTCATCCCTCTTGCATGAAGGCTGCTTTTATGGATTTACTCAAGGAATCACATTCCAAAAAAAATTCTTAGTGAATTTTGGCAGGTGAGTACTAAGGTTGTACACATAGCATTCTTCAAATACTGTAAGGCCTAATTTGTGGCTCCATTCCAAGTGAAATCATTTTTTTAGCAAGGCATTGAGGGGAGTAGCAATCTTTCCATAGTTATTCACAAATTTTATGTAGTAACTGGTGTGAACAAGAAAGCCTTGTAAAATTTTAAGAGTATTAGGACATGGAAAATCCTTCATTGCTTCAATTTTCTTCAAGTCTGCTCGTACACCATCATTACTAATAATATGACCCAAATTTTCTACTTCAGAGACACCAAAGGGACATTTGGACCTCTTGAGAAAGATTTGATGATTTGAATGTAGTTGTAAGACCTAAACCACATGGATGACATGGGTATGCCAATTTTTACTATAGATTAGGATGTCACCAAAAAATATGAGCACAAAATTATGTAGAAAGGGTTGAAATATTTGGTTCATGAGACTCTGTAAGATGGAAGGTGCATTGAAAATTCCAAAGGGAATCACCAAGAACTCATAATGGCCTTCATGAGTGTGAAAATCCATTTTTAGAATTACAACCTCCTTCATACAAAATTGGCCATGATAGGTGGAACATAGATCAAGTTTGGTGAATAGTTGAATACCTTTGATCTCATCCAAGAGATCGTGAATGAATGGAATGGGAAACTTGTCCTTGATAGTTATTTTGTTGAGAGATAAGAATATGGGAAAAATGCACCAAGTGCCTTTTTTTAGTACCATGACAACTTGTGACAAATAATGACTGGTACTAGGGAGTATGACACCAACAAGTAGAAACTTGTGAACCATCTTTTCAATTTCATTTTTTGGGAAAATGGGTGGAAACAAGTCTGTACATTGGGTGGACGGATACCTGATATCAATAGAATATAATGATCATGCACATTGTGGGAGGGTGGGAGGCATTGGGGTATTTCAAATATTGATTGGTGTTTTGATAATACTAACTACATGTCAGGATGGATGCATTGAGAAGGTGTCTCAAAGGCTTGAATGTTATGGAATTAGGAAGCAAAGCCTAAATGCCCCTTTTAAAGATTTGTTTTCCATATAGTCTAAGATGATGACCTCTAAAGAATTGAAATTTATTCCTTGGAAAGTCTGGTGATGCCCCTCTTGCTATAAAATTATGTATAACTCCCAAAAATACATGGTGATGGGGCCCAATTTTCTTAACTATTCAACACCCAAAACAATGTTACAACCACCCATTTTGATAGAAAACTGTTGGATTACTGAGAGGGGTGGTGAATCAGTAATAGAGCAATTTAACCCTTTTTAACCATATAATCCAAGTGTTATATCATTGTATCATTATCATCCAATAATTGCAGATTAAATAAGAAATGAAAAAATGAACAATCATACACATACACAGTACACCATTGTTTTACATGGAAACCCAAAGCGGGAGAAAACCACATAATTCTTTTTCTTATAAGTCTTGAAGAATTACATTCATTGGAAGCAACAACTTCCTTTTTTTTTCTATCTGGAACCAGAAGAAGGCTCCAACCCCCTAGTTTCTCAGGCTACAACCCTAGGTAAGCTCCAACTCCCCAATTCTCTAGTTAGAACCAGATGGAGGCTAAAACCCCCTATGTTCTACAACTACAACTGGAAAGTAGCTACAACCACTTGTCCTTGCTCCATCTAACCTCCCTGACATATAAGTAGAATTATGGAACCACTGTCACACTATCACTGTGAGATATATTGTTGTAAACCTATACCAATAACCTGAACCATGCATCAACCATGCATCAACCTATACCTCAACCTGTAATCAACATGTACCATAAACAAGTGCATCAACCATGCATCAACCATGCACCAACCTGCACCAAACAACCTGTAATCAGCCTATACCATAAACAAGTGCATCAACCATGCACCAACTTGTACCTCAACCTCTACCATGAACAAGTGCATCAACCATGCACAAAACCTGTAAAAATAACCTTAGAAGGAATCATCATAATAATTTATCCTCCCTTGAATTCCAACCTTCTTTTCTTCACCTTCCCTCTAGAATTCAGCTTATATATCCTTTGGTTACCTCAGTCACCTATAGATATTCAATATGCTCAAGTGTGATGTGAAATGAGAGAGCCTTGCATATTATATATACTCTCCATAGTCTAGGTAACTTAACCCATTTCTAGGTCACTTAACCCATTTATAGGTCACTTAACGTATTTTCCTCATTTTTAGGGTTAACCACTTTCCATAATTAGACATTTCTCCATTACTTTATCATTTAAATATTCCTCCTTGACTTTGTCACCTCACTTTATCATTTAAATAATCTTCTTTGATTTTGTCACTTCACTTTATTATTTAAATAATCATTCTTGACTTTGTCACTTTACTTTATCATTTAAATAATAATTTCTTCTTTTCAAGATCTTTGATTTCTTCGACCTTTTGGGGTTTCAAGCCAACATATGAGTGTCCAACTTCATAAGGCAATAACTCTCAAACCATGAGGAGCTAAGTGACATTCCACATACCACTAGAAATGGCATGACATGTAATATCCATCTACAATAGTCTTTCCTTCAAATATATCAAAACCCATACCATTATACATCAAACAAACTTGGGTCCATTACCCAAACCTGGGTTCTCCAACTTCTCATGGCCATAACTCTCTAACCGTGAGGAGTTATGTGATTTTCCACATACCACCAGAAATGGAATGGCATGTACTATGTTAGAATATTTACAGGCAGGGTAATCTTTTCATTGATGGCAAGAACAACAGCGAGGATGATATGTTTACATGCATGAACAACAACAATAATGGCATGTTTATAGGAAGAGTGTGTCTGTCACTGATGGCGAGAACATCAATGAAAAACATGAAATAAATTAAACAAAAACAACAATGGAAAACAAGAACAACGAAGACGATACCCACAGGAGAAGGTTGAGAGGCCAAAACCTTTGAACACTTAGAAAATATTCTAATTAAGAATAAATCGTAAGATCGGGAGGAGGAGTGACAGTGGTCGTCGGATTAGAGTCAAGACAAGAGGAGTGCACAAAAGAGGAGAATAGATCTCAGTCGTTGGATCAAAGCACAAAGGACTAGCAACTGTTAGATTCAATGGAGTTGCAAGGAGGATAAGCCCAGAATCCATTCAACACTCCAAAGATGTGAAGGAATCCTGGCCTTCCATTAAGGAAGGACACGTAGTGAGAGATCAACATTTTGCTAACTCTTGAATTGGAAAAGTCAAAGGTGAGAGTTGTAGGAACTCGCGATGTCCAATTTTGCGAGTTTATCTATACCGTTAGATCATGGGGATTTTTGAGTCGTTGATATGACTCTCACAAATATCGAGAAGGTGGGAGGAAAATACCTGAGGAGTTGGGAGCCGCAACAATCCTAGTCATTCATCTTGGAAGGACACGTGGTAGCCGATAAAGCATATTCGCAGAATCACAAATTGGAAGAACTGCATCGAGAAGTCCATAAACATCGTGAAGTTCGAGTTCGTGATATTGATCACAACTGTTGGAACAAGGAATGTTGTGGATCATTTATTTGGAGCAGGTTTCAAAAAATTGAAAGATGAAAGAAGGGAGGTGAGTAGTCCTCCAACTTCATGAAATGCGAAGTTTCGATATGATCTGGGCCATCAGATCACCAAGGGCTATGGGCCATCGATCTGACATAGAGTGATGAATCAAGAATCAGGAGTTGGAAGAGTTAGGGTTGGCTCAAGTTCAAACACCCGACACACGAGGTCACGATTTGATCACAATCATCAATCAAAGGGAGAGCGTGAACTATCGATCTGGCAAGCAGAGAGTCAGGGTGACTCATGGCAGATTACCTGATACGTGAAGTTATGAAGCACCCAATAGATTAAGCCCAAAATCAAAGTTGGAGGCCACATCATCGGAGGATTAATCGAGGGGATAGCATGTCTCTAGGCTCCACATCGGAGATAGTCGAGTTGCGAAACGCGTTTTTGATAGGTGTTTGATCACAGTTTGTGATGATGTGAAAGGAATAGTCTTAGCCATAAAATCTAGCGCTCATTGTGTAGATTTCTTATAAAGGGAAAAGGTGCCAAAGGTATGAGCACATAGAGGTTCTCTCAATAACTGCTAGAGACAAACTGATTGTAACTGTAGAAAATGACTGATTGCATCTACCAGAGAATTTGAAGAATATCAGGGTGATCGACAGAGGATCTGAAGAGTCTCGAGGTAACCGCTAGTGGAATGAAGACTCATCATATAGATGATTGACATATGGAAAAGCGTCGAAGAATGTAGCTTCCAGAGAAGCCAAAGAATTTCAGGATAATGACCACTGATGAAGAACAAACTCAACATAATCGCGAGAGAGGATGAAGAGTTATGTGTATGATCTGACATAGGACTTGTCATGATAAATATATGTAGAAAAAATAAGAGATGGTTTCTTATGTTAAGAGTTATTCATGCAGGTAGAATAAAGAATGCATAGGAGCTGAAGTGCATAGAAGAGGCATAGTGCATAGAAGGGAAATGTTTCATAGAGCATAAATCAAAGTTTAAAGACATAGAACAAAAAATGCATATCTCATAGAGGAAGAGAAACCCAAGGCGCACATGAAAAAATAGATAAGAAGAACAAAAGTCTCAAGAAGATGCAAGAAGGAAGACACTGATGCAGGCAGTGTAGAGCAATGTAACAGAACAATGATGAGACTGGTAAGCCATTGACAAACACTGTATCACTGTAATAAGTTTTTGTAACAAATTTTTTATAATCAGGGTGGTAGGGTGGTGTTAGGGAGGACTATTTCCTCAGAGTTTCAAGTGGGTTCTTGAACACAAGGAGTCATAGCTTCCATGTGGTTGCATCCAAAAAAACTAGGGAAGTAGGGTGGTGAAAGGGAGAACTATTGTTCTCTATTATATAGGTTGGTGCATGTGTGACTGGAAGTTGGTGCTTCCATCCAATTGGTGCTGGAACACTCAAGGAGTTGGTGCTTCCTTCTAGTGGGTGCTAGAGAAACCATATAGTTGGTGTTATCAACAAGTTTTTTCTTGTAAAACAAAGGTGGTAGCCTCAAAAGGAGTCGGTGCTCATAAGAATGATAATGTACATAAAATAAAGACTACTTATTATATCAAGAAGAAGAGGTTTTCCCTTTATGGGTTTCCTCGAGAAATATTTGTTTCTGTATATTTCATGTGTGTGATTGATGTTGAATATTCTATTTCTTACTTCCCTGCATTATTATGATCATCATTGAGTGTTCTTTAAAGAGTTTAAAATGGGCATAATTGTTTAAGCATAGGAGAAACTGAGTCACCCCCCCTCTTAGTTTTTCAACAATTGTTATCAGAGCCAGTTCCCTTTATTTAAGGGTAGATCCTAGGGCTTAAACATGACCATCCATGAAGGAACTTCAACCAATAAGGCTCGCCTATTTAATGGAACAAAATTTTCCTTATGGAAGGTAAGGATGAGAACCTACATAATGGATTTAGGTGTAGATGTCTGGGATGTTGTAGAGACTAGTTATGTAAAGCCAGTTGTACTAGATTCTAAGCATGACAAGCTAGAATTCAGCTTCAATTCTAAGTCTATGAATTATATTCTGAGTGGGCTTGCAGAAGCAAAATTTGTAAAATTTATGCACTTAGAATCTGCCAAACAAATGTGGGACAAACTCATTAGCAGTTATGAAGGTAATGATAAGGTAAAGGAATATAAGCTTCAAACCTACAGAGTAAAGTTTGAACAACTAAAGATGAAATATGATGAAATTGTTGGGAAGTACTTTCTAAGAGTTGAATAACTAGTAAATTCAATGAAAGTACTTGGTGAAAAAATTGAGGAAGCATGTTTAGTTCATAAAATTTTGAGATCTCTGGCAGATAGGTTCAACCCAAAGGTATCTTCTATAGAAGAACTTAATGATCTAAAATATTTTCCTTTTGATCAACTTCTAGGAACATTGAATGCATATGAAATGAGGATAGTTAAAGATACACCCCCCTCTAGAGAATAATCATTTAAAGAAGATAAGAATGAGGATTCTGAGCCTGATGAAATCGACGAAAAGTTTGTGAGAAGACTAAAGAAAGGATCAGGTAGGTACCAACACAAACTGCCCTTCAAATGTTTCAACTATGGTAAGATAGGTCATTTTGCATCTAAGTGTCCTCACAAAATAAAGGATCAGACATATGACAATGAAGAGAAGCACAAACACAAGAAGGTCTATAAAGATAATAATTTTAAGAAGAAAATACTTTGTGTAAACAATGATGATGATCCGTCAGATGATGAAAGTAATGACTCTTCTATTGAATATAAGGTTAACAACTTTATGCTAATGGAAAAAGAGGATTATGATAATAAAATCATATGAAGTGATGTTAATGATGAAGAAGTTGTGGTTGACTTGGAAGGAGAACTGATCAACACACTAGAATAAATTTCTAGACTCAAATCAAGAATAAAAAGCAAAAGAAATTGTTAATACAGTTTGAGAAAGATAATAAAAAACCTGATGAAGAATTTTCCCTACTAAAAGTGGAATTATAAGATGCAAATAAAATAGAGGAAATTATGAAACAACAGTTATCAGAGAAGAAGGAAATATGGGAAGCCTTGGAAGAAGAGGTAGTAAAAACCAGAAAAGAGATGGAGAAGTTTAAAGCATTGTATCTCCGAAATATTCCAAGCATTAAAGCCTCAGCAAAACTAAATGACATTCTGAGCAAAAAAAGATATCCTTTGTTGAAGACTGGTTTAGGTTATGTAAGTGGTTCAAGCAACAAAGAGCCAGTAAAGATGATCAAGTTCCAAGTCAGCAAACAATCAGACCATGTGAGTACTATGCCACCAAAATTCAATTAAGAAAAGATGATCCTTGATAAAAAAACAAATATATTATAAGATGGAGCAACAAATGCCAAGAATAAGGCCATCCTTTAGGTACCAAAATTTCTTCCATGGTTACTATTTTTACTGTTCTAATTTTGGTCATAAGATTGCAAATTGTCAGATTAATCTTAGAGACATGCAACTAAGGAGGTCAAGAAATAAACAATCTTTGCAACATAGAACTAAGCAACCAATGAGTAGACAACATAGCACCAATCACTTTGACCTATTGAACAATGAGCTCGAATGTTATAACTTCGACCACAAATCTGCAAACTGCCATATGAAGAATTACATGGCAGATCCAAGGATAAATCCCTCAGCTAGAAATGCCAGCACATGGAAAAAGAAAGATAGTGAAAAATATGGTCTAGTAATTTCAGCTCAAAAACAAAAGATCTATGGTATATAGACGGTGGATGTTCCAAGCATACGACTAGACACGAGGATAAGTTTTTGTCTATAAGTAAAAGAAAAACAAGAAATGTAACCTTTGGAAATGATGAACCAGGTAAAATCAAGGGTAAAGGGATGGTGAGTTTGAGTAATAGTAAAGGAAAATCCTAGGATGTTTTGCTTGTAGATAGGCTGAAACATAATCTGTTTAGTGTAATTCAAATGTGTGACAGAGGATGTGAATAAGTGTTCACTTCCAAATATTGTAAGATAAAGTATGTAAACTCAAGACAAGTGGTGGCTAAAGGTATAAGGATAGAAAATGATGTATACGTGCTGAAATAAGATAGAGAAGAGTGTCATCTAAGAAAATATGATGAAATATGGTCATGGAATAGGAGACTTGAACATCTAAACTTTGACCACTTAATCAAGCTCAAAAATCTTGAGGCAATAAAAGATATTCCAAGAATATCAAATCCACAATATTATGTGTGTAAACCCTGACAAGTAGGAAAGCTAACCAGGACACAGTTTAAATCTAAGAGCTCTACTTCAATAAAGAAACCACTCCAATTAGTTCATATGGATTTATGTGGACCATCAAGATAGGAAGGCATAGGGAAGGAAAACTACTTTATGTTGATCATTGACGACTACTCCAGACTCACTTGGGTTTCTTTTCTCAAAGACAAAGATGAAGCATTTAAGAAATTTAAAATATTCAAGGCTTTAACTGAGAATCAAACATGCAACATGTTAAAGGAAGATCAGACAGGGGAGGAGAATTTATGTCAAGTGATTTCAAGGAATTCTGTGATAAATATGGGATCAAGAGAGAATACATAATCCCATGAAATCCACAACAAAATGGAGTAGCTGAGAGGCAAAACAAAACTATTCGGCTAGGTCAATGATGAATCGAAAGAAAATTGGTCAAACTTACTGGGTATAAGAAATACACACAACAATCCATATTCTTAACAAATCCCACCTCAAGCCACATAGTGGCAAGACACCTTATGAACTGTGGTATGGAAGACCTAATTCAATCAAACACTTCAAAGTATTTGGGAGTAAGTGCTACATAAAGAATAATATTGAAAATCTTGGTAAGTATAATGATAGGAATGATGAAGGAATCTTCTTAGGATATGATACCAATAGTAAAGGATATAGATTCTTTAATAAAAGATTGCATAAATTACTTGATTGCATTGATTTGAAGGTTGATGAAGGAGTCCCAGTAAGAGAGGTGAGAAATATTGAGTCTACTACAGAGGACAAAATTGAATCTGAAGATGAACAGGTACAAGAATTAGATGGAGAAGAGACACCCAGACAAGAAGAGTCACGACAACAATCAACATCAAATCCTTCCTCCATAATTACTCAAGAGAATCATCCTGAAAGTCAGATAATTGGTGAGAAAGACAAAGGTGTAAAAACTAGGAGAAGGATAATCAAAGACATCGAGAAAACACATATAGAATTCATATGCATGGTGGAACCTAAGAACTTTAATGAATCTATTAAATACGTAAATTGGTTAAAATCAATGAATGAGGAACTAGACCAGATTGAAAAGAATGACACTTGGGAACTCATTCCTAGGCCAGCTAATAAAAATGTAATAGGATCCAAATGGGTCTACAAAAACAAGATGAATGAGAAAGGAAATATTGTAAGAAATAAGGCTAGATTGGTCTGCAAAGGATATGCTCAAATAGAAGGACTAGATTTTGATGAAACATGTGCGCCCGTAGAAAGATTAGAAGCCATTAGAATGTTTCTTGCCTATGCTTTTCATAAATAGTTTAAAGTCTATCAAATGCATGTCAAGTCATATTTTATGAATGGAGATCTAAAAGAAGCAGTCTATATGAAACAACCAGAGGGTTTGCCACATCCCTCCTTAGGAAGCAATGGTCTCCATTGCGTTGAGTTCCCGGGGGAGAGGGAAAAGCATTTGTTGAATCTGCATCTTGGTGAGCTGCTTGTCTTGCTGGAG
>SNQJ01S0036975.1:79495-123423 GCA_010110895.2 Picea sitchensis
GGTTTGGACCTTTTTAACCAGTCTGGCTATTTTAGATGACTGTGTGCAGAAGGAATCTTCATGCTTTGCTGCAACCTTGTCGACCTGCTTCTGTTGGATAGAAGGTGCTTTGGTCGAAGCTGTGGTGGCTGCAGTATCCTTCTATTCACCCTTTGAACAGATTGTGGAGAAGATGAATTTTCTAGTATCAGATACTACCTTGCAGCACTGTTTAGGTGGGGCAGTAGTTGGAACTACCTCTGGTATCCTGTAGAGTTGACCCCCTAGAGTAATAATGACACTACGGGGTCGAGACTCATAGATAGCATGGTGTTTCCACATATATGGCTGGCTCGAGAGAACATCACAGACATCCAGTGGGGCAACATCACATAATACCTCATCCTTGAAGGGTTGGATGTCGTATGACAATCGACACTGCTGGCTGACACGAAGATCTCGTCCTTGGCGAAGCCACCCAATGTTGTATGGTTGCGGGTGTGGTGTTGTCGACAATCCCAACTGTTTGACGACCTCTGCTAAGATGAGGTTCTTCTGGCTTCCACTATCAACAATAAAATGCAGCGAGGTCCCCTTCACCCACATCTGTGAATGAAAAAGGCGCTTCCCCTCTTCTGTATCTATTGGTTCTTCTGGTTGAATTGTTGCGGTCGCGACAATAGAAGTGGGGTCTGCGTCGATGATCTGTCTTTTACCAGTATTTTCAAAATCAGATTCTGAATCAGGGTCTGGCTCCTTGTCTTTTATCTCGGCCACCAATGACTGTTTTGAGCAACATTCATCGGTGTTGTGCCAGGGGATTTTGTGGAAATCGCAACATTTTCCGGTGTCCTTCTTTGTCTTCCTGTGACCCTTCTTTTCCTGTGGCTTGGACTTTTTTTCGGGAGACTGTTTGTTAGGGTTGTCTTTTTCATACTTTGATTGTTGTGGATTTGCAGACCCGAACTCCCATTTGTTCCGGTGCTTAAATTTCTGGTCAATTTTAACAGCATATCGATAGGCAGCACCGAGTGATGAGATGTCAAGAAAATCCATTTCAGTTTGGATGTATCTGTGTAGAACCCCACGGTATTTCAGAACCAAATGTCGTTTGGAGTCTTTGATACCTATCTTGGTGTGCAAGGTATGGAAGGTATTGGTGAACTCTAGAACTGCTTGGCCCCTCTCTTGGTGCAGTGTGGTCCATCTCATGTATTGTTCCTCACAGTTTCCAACAGGGTAGTACTGTTCCTTTACCGCATCCACAAAAAAATCCCAAGTGGGCTCAGCCCCATATATTCCAGACTCCTCTGTGGAACTCTGCTAGCAGTAATTTTCCCACCAATGTTTGACATGGGGGAGAGCCTTAAGGAGTGCGAAGGTGATCTTTTCCTTGTCTAAAAAATTATGAATAGAGAAATAACCTTCTAGCAGATTTAACCATTTATCTAGGGCATCTGCATCTATTTGACCTTCAAATACGGGAATATCAAAATTAACCTGTACCTTGAAAGGCAAGGTACCTCCAAAGTGGTCGCTTGATGAAGATGCACCTGATGCTATCGGCAGGCGTTGAAGGATGTGGGAAAAATTCTCCATCATTTCATCCCTCTGTCGCGTGAGAGCTTGCTCAAGCAACAGACTGATAGGATCGTTTGCTCCATCGTTTTTCTTTTCTTCTGCCATTGAGGGTTTCTTGGGTGTGCGAGAGTGATTGTCCTCAAGAGAGACAAGATCGAGACCCAACTTTATATACTCGGACCTCGTCGGGGACATGCACTGAAAAAAACGAACAAGAGTAGCATGCTCTGATACCACTGATCTAGATTATTTTCGGCACGAAATGAGAGCGGAGATATAATAAAGAAATGCACAGAGATATATCAGATATTAGATAATATAACAGAAATGTATCAAAGATGAAACCATAAACACAGATATACAGTAATACACGATTTCTATTAATCAAAGAAATGTACAGAGACTGTAAAAAATACAGAGTGAAAGACTCGCTAGAATGGTGGCAGCTTATCTCTGAGAAGAGATGTGACGGTTACTCACATTCACAGGAAGATGGTTACAATGAGGCTCTGGAGGAATTTTTACAATAATCGGGAATGCCAAAACTCTTAGACATCCAAAAACCTAACCCTAGGAGATGAAGCGCCAAAAGTCATGTGGGCCCCGTTTGGGTAAGTTGGTGCATCAACTTCCCGGGGTCGTAACGTTTGCATACGATCTCCGTTTTAGGCATGTGATAGATCGTTGGAAAGGTATCATCGAGGAGATTCATTTTGGGGGCTAAATTATGCCTTTAGATATCATTGAGAACCTAGATCTCGAAAAAACTTCATTTAGGCCCTCAAAATGGCCCCGGAAGTGAAAACCTTCTAAAAATAGTAAATTGCCAAAATGGCCAGAAAACTGTTTTGAGCCATTTGGAAAAGGTGGGTGGCCCCCGATATCCACCTGGATCACAAGTAGGAAATCTAACCAGGACATAGTTTAAATCTAATATATCTACTTCAATAAATAAACCACTCCAATTAGTTCATATGGATTTATGTGGACCATCAAGATAGGAAGGCATAGGGAAGGAAAACTACTTTATGTTGATCATTGACGACTACTCCAGACTCACTTGGGTTTCTTTTCTCGAAGACAAAGATGAAGCATTTGAGAAATTTAAAATATTGAAGGCTTTAACTGAGAATCAAACATGCAACATGTTAAAGGAAGTAAGATCAGACAGGGGAGGAGAAGTTATGTCAAGTGATTTCAAGGAATTCTGTGATAAATATGGGATCAAGAGAGAATACATAATCCCATGAAATCCACAACAAAATGGAGTAGCTGAGAGGCAAAACAGAACAATTCGGCTAGGTCAATGATGAATTGAAAGAAAATTGGTCAAACTTACTGGGTATAAGAAATACATACAACAGTCCATATTCTTAACAAATCCCACCTCAAGCCACATAGTGGCAAGACACCTTATGAAATGTGGTATGGAAGACCTAATTCAATCAAACACTTCAAAGTCTTTGAGAGTAAGTGCTACATAAAGAATAATATTGAAAATCTTGATAAGTATGATCATAGGAATGATGAAGGCATCTTCTTAGGATATGATACCAATAGTAAAAGATATAGATTCTTTAATAAAAGATTGCATAAATTACTTGATTGCATTGATTTGAAGGTTGATGAAGGAGTCCCAATAAGAGAGGTGAGAAATATTGAGTCTACTACAGAGGACACAACTGAATCTGAAGATGAGCAGGTACAAGAATTAGATGGAGAAGATACACCTAGACAAGAAGAGTCGCGACAACAATCAACATCAAATCCTTCCTCCATAATTACTCAAAACAATCATCCTGAAAGTTAGATAATTGGTGAGAAAGACAAAGGTGTAAAAACCAGGAGAAGGATAATCAAAGACATCGAGCAAACACATATATAATTCATATGCATGGTGGAACCTAAGAACTTTAATGAATCTATTAAATACGTAAATTGGTTAAAATCAATGAATGAGGAACTGGACCAGATTGAAAAGAATGACACTTGGGAACTCATTCCTAGGCTAGCTAATAAAAATGTAATAGGATCCAAATGGGTCTACAAAAACAAGATGAATGAGAAAGGAAATATTGTAAGAAATAAGGCTAGATTGGTCTGCAAAGGATATGCTCAGATAGAAGGACTGGATTTTGATGAAACATGTGCGCTCGTAGAAAGATTAGAAGCCATTAGAATGTTTCTTGCCTATGCTTTTCATAAATAGTTTAAAGTCTATCAAATGGATGTCAAGTCATATTTTATGAATGGATATCTAAAAGAAGAAGTCTATATGAAACAACCACAGGGTTTTCCACTGTCATATAACCCTGACTTTGTCTGGAAACTGAAGAAAGCCTTATATGGGTTGAAATAAGCTCCTCATGCCTCGTATTACAGACTGGATAAGTATCTTCAAGACAAAGGGTTCAAGAGAGGAACAATTGACAACAATATATATATCAAAACAAAGGGTAATTATTTTCTCATTGTGTTGTTCTATGTATATGACATCATCTTTAGAAGCAATAGTGCTTCATTGGTACAATGGTTTTCTTCTGCCATGCAATCTGAATTTGAAATGTCTATGATAGGGGAACTATCATTTTTTCTTGGTCTGCAAATTACTCATAGGTATGAAGGAATATTTATTTCTCAAGAGAAATGTTGAAAAGGTTTCAAATGGATGATTCTACACCTATGAGCACACCTATGGTCATTGGATGCAAGTTAAGCAAGGATGATGACTCACCTAATGTTGATTAGAGTTCATATAGGTCTATGATAGGCCACCTATTATACATCACAACATATCATCTAGACATAATGCATGTTGTTGGAATGGTAGGAAGGTATCAGGATGCACCTAAACAGAGTCATTTGTTGGTTGTCAAAAGAATATTCAGATACTTGAAAGGAACAATGTACTATGGCCTATGGTATCCTAGGAATCAGAATTTTCAACTATCATTATATTCAAATGTTGATTGGGCTAACTGTGTGGATGAAAGGAAAAGAATGAGTGGAGGTGCATTCTTCTTAAGAGATTCCATTGTAGTATGGTTGAGCAAGAAGCAAGGTTCCATTTCCTTATCAACTACAAAAGTTGAATACATTGTAGATGCCACTTGTTGTACCCAAGTATTGTGGATGATTCAGACACTTTCAGACTTGGGGGTAAACTATATTACACCGATCCCAATTCTTTGTGATAATACCAGTTCAATTAGTGTGTCAAAGAATCATGTATTTCACTCCAAGACCAAGCATATACCCATCAAGTATCACTTCTTGAGGGAACAGGTGACCAAAACTATTGTTTCTTTGCGGTATATTCCATCCAAAAATTAGATTGTTGATATCTTCACTAAACTGCTTGCAAAATATTAGTATGAGTATCTACGCCAACAGTTAGGCGTGACCTCGTTATCAAGCTAAGAGAGTCCATCCTCTCAGGGGGAGTATGTTTTTGGTTGAATATCTGATACCTCCAGAAAAACTACTGCAACAACTTAGGGGGAGCATGTTTTATTTGACATTGATGTCAAAGGGGGAGAAAATATGTGGTCTGGATGCTACAGTTGGAGGTCTAAGTAGAAAAGTGCAGTCTTTGAGGGTTCCCATCAATGACAAAGGGGGGTATTGTTGGCATATTTACAGGCAGAGTGTGCTTGTCATTGATGGTAAGAACAAAAATGACGATGTTATGTTTATAGGAAAGAACAACAACAATGATGGCATGTTTATAGGTAGAGTGTGCCTATCATTGATGGCCAGAATAGTGATGACAAACATGAAAGCAATTCAACAACAATGGCGATGGAAATCAAGAATAGCGAAAATGAGACCCGCAAGAGAATTTTTGGAGGCCAAAACTTTTGAACACTTATAAAATATTCTAAGTTAGAAGAATTCGTAAGATCTGGAGGAGGAGAAAAAATAGTCATCGGATCAGAGTCGAGATAGGAGAAGCATACAGAAGATGAGAACATATCTCAATCATTGCATTAGAACAAAAAGGACCAACAATCGTTAGATCTAGTGGAGTTGCAAGGAGGATAAGCCTAGAATCCATTCAACACTCTAAAGTTGTGAAGGAATCCTCCTCGTCCATTAAGGTAGGACACATGGTGAGAGATCATCATTTCACTGACTCGCGAACTAGAAAATTCAAAGGTGAGAGTTGTAGGAAATTGCGATGTTCGAGTTCGCAAGTTGATCTAGACTGTTAGATCACGGGGAGTTGTGATTCTTTGATCTGATGCACACAAATATCAGGAAGGCATGAGGCAAATACCCAAGGATCTAGGGCCACAACAATCATAGTTGTTCATCTGGGAGGGACACATGGAAGCCGATAAAGGAGATTCGCAGAATCATGAATCAGAAGAACTGCGTCGAGCAGTATGCAGACATCGTGAAGTACAAGTTCGTGATATTGATCATAGTCGTTGGATCAAGTAATGTCATGGGCTGTTGATTTGGAGCAGGTTTCGGACAATAGGAAGTCGGAATAAGGGAGGTGAGTAGTCATCCAACTTCACAAAATGCGAAGTTCTGATATGATTTGGGCCATCGGATCACCAAGGGTTGTGATCTGTCGATCTTCCATAGAGCGCTGAATCGGGTATTGGGAGTTGGAAGAGTCAGGTTTGGCTCACGTTTAAACACCAGACACATGAGTTTGTGATTTGATCACAGTCATCGATCAAAGGGAGAGCGTGGACGATTGATTTGGAAATCAGAGAGTCGGGGTGACTCATGGTAGATTACCCAATACGTGAAGTTATGTAGCACCGAGGAGATTAATCCCCAGGTCAGATATGGAGGTCACATCATCAAAGGATTAAGGGAGGAGCTATAATGTCACTAGGATCCGTATCGGAGATAGCCAAGTTGTGAAACACATTTTTGATAAGCGTCTGATCACAGTTCGTGGTCATGTGAAAGGAAGGGGCTTAGCAAAAAAAGATATCACCCACTGTGTAGATTTATTAGAAAGGGAAAAGGCACCAAAGGGATGAGCACGTGGAGGTTCTATTAGTAAATGTTAGAGATAGACTAATTGTAACTGCAGAAAATGATTGATTACATCTACCAGAGAATTCGAAGAATCTCAAGGTCATCGACAGAGGAGATGAAGAGTCTCAAGGTAACTTCCAGTGGAATGAAGACTCATCATAGAGATGATTGACAAATGGAAAAGAGTTGAATATTGTAGCTTCCATAGAATCCAAAGAATCTCAGGATAACGACCACTGATGAAGGATAGACATAGAATAATCGCCAGAGAGGACGAAGAGTTAGGTGTATGATCTGACAGAGGAATGGGGATGATAAATATACACATAACAAAGAAGAGATGGTTGCTGATATTAAGAGTTTATCATGTAGGTAGAAGCAGGAATGCGCAGGAGTTGAAGCACACAAAAGAGGCATAGCGCATAGAAGGGAAATATTGCACAGTGCATAAAGTGTAGAAGAAATACATAGAACAAAAAATGCATATCTGAGAGAGGAAGAGAAGGCCAAGGTGCGCATGCAGAAACAAAGAAGAAGAACACAAATCTCAAGAAGATGCAAGCAGAAAGACATTGATGTAGGCAGAGAAAAGTAGTGTAACAAAACAGTGATGAGACTGGTAAGCCATTGATAAACATTGTATCACTATAATACGTTTCTATAATGAAGTTTTTATAATCAGGGTGGTAGGGTGGTGCTAGGGAGGATTGTTGTCCTCAGAGTTTCAAGTGGGTGTTTGAACACAGGGAGTCGTAGCTTCCATCTGGTTGCAGCCAAAAAAACCAGGGATGTAGGGTGGTGCAATGGAGAACTATTGTTCTCTGTTATACAGGTTGGTGCCTGTGTGACTGGAATTTGGTTCTTTCATCCAGTTGGTGCTAGAACACTCAGGGAGTTAGTGTTTCCTTCTAATGGGTGCTAGAGAAACTAGAGAGTTGGTGCTCTCAACAAGTTGTTGCTTGTAAAACAGAGGTGGTGTCCTCAAAAGGCGTTGGTTCTCATAAGAATGATAATGTACATAAAATAAATACTATGTATCATATGAAGAAGAAGAGGTTTTTCCCTTTATGGGTTTCCTTAGTAAATATCTGTCTCTGCATATTTCATGTGTGTGATTGATGTTGAATATTCTATTTCTTACTTCACTGCAATATTGTAATCATCATTGAGTATTCTGTAAAGAGTTTAAAATGGTCATAATTGTTTAAGCACATGAACAAATGATTCACCCCCCCCCCCCCCTCTCATTTGTTCAACATACTATCCATCTAGAATAGTCTTACCTTCAAATATATTAAAGCCAATACCATTATACATGAAACAACCTTGGGTCCATTACCCAAACCTTTGTGCTACCGGAATTTGGGACCTAACTTTCTCCAAGGGTTGACATCAATCAGTAAGGGTTTACATTAATCTACAATATCACTCTCTAATGGTTGACATCAATGAAAACCAACAATCCATACCAACTATCCATCAACCTAAGCCAAGTGTCTGACAATCTCCCCCTTTGGAATTGATGGCAACACTTAGTCATGATAACATTCATTCTTATACTCTTTATCAATGTTTCTATCTCTCCCCCTTTGACACCAATGGAAAAGGGTATCTCCCTTTGGGGCTACTCCCCCTGACTGAACTCTCCTTGGGGATTCTCCTCCTATCTACGTGCCTTTGATTTGTGTTTATAATCCTCAGATTACTCTCTTTCCCTTCATATGAATAATATCTCCCCCTTTGAAAAATTTTATCACTCTTATTTCATATCACTCATTCTACCCTTGTGACAATCTCTCCCCTTGAAAACATGCCTCTATGCTCTATCTCTCCAAACATTTACCTTTGCATATGATAAATATCTCCCCCATTTTCCTATTTATGGTGCTTCCTCGTGTACATATAATACATAAAAGATAAGCATTCAAAAGAATTCATTTTGGAGTAGAAATTACTCCTAGTCTCTGGTGAAGATACTCAAGGGATTCCCATGGAATTGGTTTTTGAAAATATGTATGCCACTCATTCTTTTGTTCCCACATATTCAACTCTAATGTTCTTCTCTGCAACCTATTCCTGTAGAAATTGATACTTGATTGGAATGTGCTTCGTATTGGAGTGCATCACCAGGTTTTTTGAGATACTGATGGCACTTGTATTATCACAATAGATTGGAATGGGCTCATCATACTCAACCTGTATATATGTCAAAAAACAATTCATCCATAGAACCTATGTACAACATGTTTTTGATTCAATATAATATGCCTTGACTGTAGATAAGGATATTGATGATTGTTTCTTGCTTAGACAAGATACTAAACACTCACCCTAGTAGAACATTTCTCCACTGGTGTTTCGTCGGTCATCAATGCAACCTACCCATTCTCCATCTGTGTAGGAAATACGTGATATATCCTTTCCTTTTGGATACCATAATCCAAAATCTTTTGTTCCTTTGAGATATCCAAAAATCCTCTTCACTTCTACTACATGTGATTCCTTTGGTGTTGCTTGAAATCGTGCCACCTGTCCAAATTCCTGCATTACATTTGGTATGGATGTTGTCACATATAGTAAGTTACCAATCATTGAAATTTATTGTCTGTAGTCTGTAGACTTTGAATCATCATATTTTCTCAACTTGCAACTGGTTTGCAATCTTCCATTCCGAGCATCTTTAGCATTTCTCTGATGTACTTAGTTTGAGAAATAGAAATTCCTTGGTTTCTTTGACATATATGAATACCCAAATAGAAGGATAGTTCTCCAAGTAATGACATTTCAAATTCATTATGCATATCCTTTGCAAATTTCTGGCTTAACTTGCCATTAGTACTTTCAAAAAAATATCATCAACATAAAATTCAATTACTAAAATATTACCTTGAGTTACCTTGATGTAGAGGTTGTTTTATGTGCTTCCTTTCCATAGTTCATAGGGATTTTTTTGAACTGATGTATGCATTGCATGTGTCCAAACAACATCTGTCAATTTGGAATCCATTAGCATTGTTCGAGCCATTTCTTGTGTAATTTTCATCCATTATGATAATGTTCCTTTGTCTCTGAACCATTCTCTGAACCAATCTATGAATACATTCTCTCGTCCACTATCATATATTTGTCCAAACCTACTAAGTGTTCTTATGAATCCATCTCTGTCCATACTATCCAAGACTCTACTTGCGCAACTGTCCATAATGATAACCCATTTATTACTATACTATCATGAAGTCTTTATTAATCTATGAAGTTGTACTTCTTGTAACTGATTTCTCTAAATATGTCTTCTCAAACTCTGCAAGCTTCTCGAAGGATGGTTTTTCGGTCTGTCACACCTATCGCATAGACTCCCCCTATCTAATATTCACATTACTTGGGAGTCTCTAAGTCGGATGGATCAGAACACTTCTTTCTCTGATGCATCTTCATTGGTAGATTCATTATCTCTCTGAGCTCTGAATTATTTATTTCTGTCTATGGATTTATCTTTCTCTACAATGTCTGAAACTGCAATCTCTTGAACATGTTCCTTATTTACATGTCCTTTCTTTCTTTCAATTATTTCCCAAACCTTTCTGTATCTGACATCTTTCTTTTTCTCTGTAGAATTTTCTTCATCTCATTTTATTGCCAATATTGCAATCTATGGTACATGGTCTTTGTTCACCTGTTCTTCCTGTTTTATTATCCATAATTTCTTATATCTAATATCAATATTCTCTTTCATGGAAGTATTGATCATGCTTCTACAATCACTAGCTATGTGTCCATAGTTATGACATTTGTAACACTCAATGTTATGTGCGACCACATAGGCACTTCTTGCTTGAACATTTCTTTATAATCCTTGCAATCTGCAACCTTATGTCCAAAGTTAGTACAATAAAAACAATGACCATAAAATAAATTTTCATACCTGGGAGTGAATGATCTTCTTTGTGGCGTAGTTCTTCTGAATTTTTCCCTTGACTGGTCATGATCATGATTTAAGCTTCTTTGTGGCTTGAACATGGATGTTCTTCTTGAGGATGTACCTTCAATAGTTTTCTTAGATTCTAGATGACCATGATTCCTTCCTTTGAGTACTTCTGCATAACTCTTTTTATTTTCTTCATTCTTCTTTTCTATCAACCTAGAGTGCTTATCTTCATTCTCTATAACTGATGTGGATGTTTCTGTCTCTTCAATTGATCCGGATTATTTTCGGCACGAAATGAGAGCGGAGATATAATAAAGAAATGCATAGAGATATTGCAGATATTCAATAATATAATAGAAATGTATCAGAGATTCAACCATAAACACAGATATACAGTAATACACGATTTCTATTAATCAAAGAAATGTACAGAGACTGTAAAAATATAGAGTGAAAGACTCTCTAGAATGGTGGCAGCTTATCTCTGAGAAGAGATGTGACGGTTACTCGCATTCGCAAGAAGATGGTTACAATGAGGCTCTGGAGGCCTTTTTACAATAATTGGGAATTCCAAAATTCCTAGACATCCAAAAACCTAACCCTAGGAGATGAAGCGCCAAAAGTCATGTGGGCCCTGTTTGGGTAAGTTGGTGCATCAACTTCCCGGGGTCGTAACTTTTGCATACGATCTCGGTTATAGGCGTGTGATAGCTCGTTGGAAAGGTATCGTCGAGGAGATTAATTTTGGGGGCTCAATAATGCCTTTGGCTATCATTGAGAACCTATATCTCAAAAAAAAACTTCATTTAGGCCCTCAAAATGGCCCCGGAAGTGAAAACCTGCTAAAAATAGTAAATTGCCAAAATGGCCAGAAAACTGTTTTGAGCCATTTGGAAAAGGTGGGTGGCCCTCGATATCCCCCTGGATCATCAACATTCTTGTTGATCTTGACGATTTTACTTCTGAATGTGACAACTTCTTCTTCAATTTTCTCAAACTCTTCTTCTTTCTTCATTATCTAAGACTTCATGAACTCTTCTATTCTCTTTGCTTCTTCAAGCTGGATTTTCAATGTAATTATTTCTTCTTCCAGTCTTCTCTCTTCTTGACCAAACTCTTTCTTAAGTTGGTTTAAGTCATTGGTTCTTTACTTGAGATGATCCATCAATATATTTTCTCTCTTTTTTGCTTCTTCCTTTTGTGTTGCTATGTTGGCTTCTAAACATTTATTTTGATATTCTAGAGTTTCTTCAATTCTTTTGGCCTCTTCTAGTTGAGCTCTTAAATTCTTGATGACCTATTGATCCTTTTCGGAACCTTGAACACTTTCCTTTTGGTTCATCAATTCTTTCTTGGATGACTTGTTTTCTTCACTTTCTTTATTTAGATATTTAATCGCACTAATCAATTTTTCTATGTAATCAACTTCTTTTTCTTCATACTCTTCCTCTTATGAATTTGTTTAACATGATGAGCATCTTTCTTCTTGTTCTGTATCTTCATCTTCTTTGGAATTTTTTGAATCTGTGATGGGTGAAGAATATATTTCATGTAACTTATCGCAAAGTTATTTTGATGATGAACATTTACCAACCTTTTCTCTTACTGGATTAGGTAATGCTTCCCAAATGAAATCCATTTCTATTTTTTTATTCTTCCTCAATTCCATCTTGGCTGCAATCTTTGCCAATTTTTAACTATCATATCCTGTAACAACTGATAGCCAAATATAATGTCCATGTGCCTCTAAACATACTTTCGTCCTTATGCTCCACATATCATACTTAAAACCATTCTGACCATTAAACATCAGTACTCCATTCTCAGAATAATCCATGATCTCCTTCCAGTGGTTAAACTGTTTCCTGAAGGAACCGACTCTGATACCAATTGTTGGATTACTGAGAGGGGGGTTGAATCGGTAATAGGGAAATTTAATCCTTTTTAACCATATAATCCAAGTGTTATATCAATGTATCATTATCATCCAATAACTACAGATTAAATAAGAAATGAACAAATGAACAATCATACACATAAATAGTACACCGGTGTTTTACATGGAAACCCAAAGCGGGAGAAAACCACAGAATGATTTTTCTTATATGTCTTGAAGAATTACATTCATTGGAAGCACCAACTTCCTTTGTTTTCTAGATGCAACTGGAAGGAGGCTCGAACTCCCTAGTTTCTCAGGTTACAACTTAAGGGAAGCTCCAACTCCCCAATTCTCTAGCTACAACCAAAAGCAGGCTACAACCCCCTATGTTCTCCGGCTATAACCATCTGCCATTGCCTCATCTAACCTCCTTGACATATAAGTAGAATTATGGAACCACTGTCACACTATCACTGTGAGATATATTGTTGTAAACCTGTACCCATCAATCTACACCAAATGACTTGTACCAATAACCTGAACCATGCATCAACCATGCATCAACATGTACCTCAACCTGTAATCAACTTGTACCATAAACAAGTGCATCAACCATGCACCAACATATACCAAACAACCTGTAATCAACATGTGCCATAAACAAGTGCATCAACCATGCACCAACCTATACCTCAACCTGTACCATGAACAAGTGCATGAACCATGCACCAAACCTGTACAAATAACCTTAGAAGGCATCATCAAATGAATTTATCCTCCCTTGAATTCCGACCTTCTTTTCTTCACCTTCCCTCTGAAATTCGATTTAGATATCCTTTGGTTACCTTAGTCACCTATAGATATTCAATATGCTCAAGTGTGATGTGAAATGAGAGAGTCTTGCCTCTTATTTATACTCTCCATCATCTAGGTCAGTTAACCCATTTCTAGGTTACTTAACCCATTTCTAGGTCACTTAATGTATTTTCCTCATTTTTAGGGTTAACCACTTTCCATAATTAGAAATTTCTCCATTACTTTATCATTTAAATATTCCTCCTTGACTTTGTCACCTCACTTTATCATTTAAATAATCTTCTTTGATTTTGTCACTTCACTTTATTATTTAAATAATCATTCTTGACTTTGTCACTTTACTTTATCATTTAAATAATAATTTATTCTTTGCAAGCTCTTTGACTTCTTTGACCTTTTGGGCTTCAAGCCAACATATGAGGGTCTGCCAACTTCCTAAGGCCATAACTCTCAAACCGTGAGGAGTTATGCCATGTTCCACATACCACCAGAAATGGAATGACATGTAATATCCATATAGAATAGTCTTGCCTTCAAATATATCAAAACTCATACCATTTTCCAACAAACAAACTTGGTTCCATTACCCAAACTTGGGTTGTCCAACTTCCCATGGCCATAACTCTCTAACCGTGAGGAGTTATGTGACGTTCCACATACCACCAAAAATGGAATGACATGTACTATCTATATAGAATAGTATTACCTTCAAATATGTTAAAACAAATACCATTATACATGAAACAACCTTGGGTCCATTACCCAAACCTTTGTGCTACCAGAATTCACGACCGAACTTTCTCCAAGGGTTGACATCAATCACTAAGGGTTGACATCAATCTACAATATCACTCTCCAATGGTTGACATCAATGAAAACCAACAATCTATCAATCTAAGCTAGTTGTCTGACAAAAACATGTTTATTTTTCAAGGACTAATCAACCATTTGAAGTTTCACATTTTCAAAACAACCCCGACATTTCATGAAACCTCCATTAGAAATCATGATCTGGAAGTTGTTCACAACAAGGATATAACGATGTGTCTCTTTGGTTAGCCATCAGTGAATAAATTTATGGGTGTTAACACTATCAATTAAGATAATGACTTTATGATGTTTGATGTAGACAATCAAGGCATTCATAGATATTTTAGGTTCCACACCCAATCCAAATGGATCCAAGAAGGCCAAAATTTCAAATTTCTCAGAATCAGACTAAACCAGTGCCATTGCGTAGGGCCCATTGTGTCAATTCTGGACATATTTATGTTTTTTGAAAATGCACACCATATGCAAAAGTTATCATGATCTGAAGTTCAGGTCAAACATGCAAAAAGTCGAAGTCAACAGGTCAAATTCAACTGATGAAATCAATAGTATGAAAGATGATGTCAGGAGTACGTTGCGATGATTACCACATGACACCATGATGATGCAGTAGGGTGATGTGGCAGTACCAAGATTTGACACGTGTCAAGTCATTTTGGCGTTTTTGCATTGAGTTGGCACTGTACGGAAGTGACATGTGGCACTGTACGGAAGTGCCACATGGTAGTCCATACAGATGATGAGTGGAAGTATGGATGATGACATGGAAAACTATATGGATGACATGTGGCATTACAGATGATCATGTGGCAGACTGTACAAATGACATGTGGCAGTATGGATGATGACGTGGTAGCCCGTATGGATGACATGTGGCAGTTGAATAGGAAGGTAGACATGGTAGTGACATGAATCAAGCCAATGGCGAGGTGACACATGGCCCAATGAGGAGGTACCACGTGGCACCTTCTAGAAGGCCAAATATGGTTGTTCCTCCAAATCTAGTAGTTACCACCAAATTTGGCAGAGATACTCCAAATCTGGCGAAATCTCACTAAATCTGTCTAACTATCAGTAAGTTGGATAATTGTCGCTAAATTTGGTGAAGTCTAGATTATTTAGTCAGGCACAAAAATCAAGAAAAAATAGTTTTTTTGGCATGCAAATTGAGACTGTACGAACTGTATGAATCAGACAGGGCATAGAATTGGGATTTGTGTCGAGGGGAGGTACTGAGGGACTATTCAAAATCAGATTGAATTTATACTCAAAAGTTGAATAAATTTGAGGGGTGTGTGAATATGTCTTCTTTTTTTGCATCCAAGTAGCCGAAAAGAAAAGTGCTTCCAGATCCCAAGGTGTCGATCCAAGCATAGCCGACTTCATACTCAAAAGTCTCAAAATTTCTTGTTCTAGCCAATGGTGATGTTTGTTTCTGTCCAGAAGTTGCAGATCTGAAAGGTGGTTTCATGAGTTGTTATGTAATCATTTCTTTTGTATTCTTAAAGCATTGAAGATTAATAAGAATCCTTCCCCACTAATACAAAGGCCCAGATACATAGGAAAACTTGTGTTGAACTCTATTATCAATCATGGTGTTATGGTTTGTTGTTTTTACTTCTTACATGGATGAAACTTATTTCATTAAGATTCTTCTCTTTAAATCCTAAATGGTGAAATAATTCAAGTATAAACTCATAGTCTTTAAAATATCAATTTCGGATCAAGTAGTAACATAGTAGTTTGATAGTTGGTTGTTTGCGTTTTCATGATTACCAGGGAAAAGCTAAGTCTTGGTGAAGGAGAGCTTGTAGAAGGAGATCCAGAGATTGGATCAAGAAAAAGGATATATCAAAGGGAGAATATGGCATCGAAAGAGGGTCTTTCTCAAAATGAAAGAGAGTTTCAAATCACTTTCTTTTCCATGTCGGAGATGGTAAAAGTATTGTATAATGATTACTCGAAACGTAAGAGACCGGTTCAAGGGGAATATTCAAAGTAGGCCAAAATTGAAGAAGGAGAGGACCCTCCAAAATATCCTCCTTCACTTCCTTCATCTCCATCATCTTCTTCTTATTCAAGTACAAGTTCAACTTATACTGCAATAAAACATTCTCATAAACATAAGCCTAATACGTCATTACTTAAACTTGATGTAAAATTTGTTTTTCCTATGTATGACGATGAAGTTAATGTTGCGAAACTTGATAATTGGGTTAGACAGATGGAAGTATATTGTAATGTGAAAAGAATCAAATATGAGGCAACCAAAATAATATTGGCATCACTTCGTCTTGAAGGCACAACTCTCATTTGGTGGCGAAGTAAAATGCAACATGCAACTCAACAAGTTGGTAATATTTTTCCATCATGGCATGATTTAATTTCCACAATTAGAAAATAGTTCTATCCTTCGGGATATAAGGAAAAGGATTTAATTGAATGGAAAAGTATTAAGCTAAGAAAAGGATGTTCAGTGTAGGGATACACAGATGAATTTCGTCAGATGGATTTGATGTTAGATGTTCCATTAACTACACAAGAAACTCTTATGAAGTATATAGGATGTTTTCCTTCTTATATTCGTAATATTGTATTTATGTTTGGACCTACTAATATTTATGAGGTTTTTGTTCAAGCAATATATACTAAAGTAGGAAAAACTGGACTTAGTGTATCAAGGGAATCATCTTCAAAGAAAGATGACAAAGTCAAAGGGAATGGGAAGAAAGAAAATTGAGGGACAGTCAAGGAAGAGAAGCTCTCTTGCAAGCATTGCAAGAAAGAAGGGCATGATGATGAGAATTATTGGCAATTGCACCCAGAGAAGAAATTGAGGTGGTTCAAAGAAAGGAAAGGGAGGAAAAAATTTGAAACAACAACACAACCAACAAACTTGGGTTATGATTCAGGTGATGAGTCTAAGATTACAACAATTGGTTTGACAGGTAAAATTGGTGATGGTTTTGATTTAAGAAGAAAATTGTTTCATATAAGGGTCATAATGAAAGATACTAATATCAACACATGAATAGATAGTGGATCTCAATCTAACTTAATTTCAGAGGAAGTGGTTAAGAAATTGGGATTAAACACTAAGATGCATCACAAACCCTATTCACTAAATTGGATAGGCAAAGATCACAAATTGCACATAACAAAGAAATGTATCATAAAGTTTGCAATTACATATAAGTATGTGGATGAAGTAATATGTGATTTGGTGCCGCTAGAAACAAGTGGAATGGTCTTAGGAAACCCTTATTTATATGATCACAAAGAAATCTCTATAGGGAACAAAATCAATATCACTTGTTTAAGAAACAAAATGAATATGTTGTACATGCTCATCACATAAAAACAAATCAATCTGTTCTAAAAATGGAACAATTAAATAAGGTATCTTATGCAAGAAATACACCTATAATTGTTCCAAGTAAAGAAATTTATCTTAAGAATGAACATGAGATGGTTGTAGGATGGTAGTTCAATCATACTTTTCTTCAAGATAATTTAATGTTGTGCAAGCACATTGAACATATTGGTTCATTTTCAGTCATATTTCTGGTGTTATCACTGCAAATGTTTTCTACATGGATAGTAGTGGATTCAGTAAGATGTGAATGAGTTCAAGTGGCTAACAATATGATTTCAATTGTCATGGTTATGTTGGAGCCGGAATTCACTCATGGATTGCTTGCAGGAGCAGAGCTCGACGCCCATCAGTTTAATGTCACGATTTGTTTTAAGAGGTGATCAAATGGAGGAAAACTCAGAAACAATATCGTATCAACTCAGAAACTAGGCCAGGCATGCATGGACGAGTGAGGTCTTGATAAAATTCAAACAGTGAGTCATAGTAAAGGGTGAGTAGGGGGAAGACTTGCATTAGAAGAGTGTAAAGGTCTATCACAAACATTCGTTTCATAACAGACTGGAGAAGAAAGCATCCAAACGCAAAATCCTTTTACATTCAAACACAAAGGACCAAGGGGCACAACAATGTCATAACAAATCTATTATCATAACAATATTGTTCAATCCACGCGAATCCTTCGACTGTGGACTCCCTGATATGAGATGGAACATAGATGGAAAAAGGAGAATTATTTGTCATAAACCAAGAAATCTCAAACACAGAGGCATAACCAGGAAACCAGAATATTTGTTGAAACTTTACAGTCGGGAGCTTAGCTCTACCATCGATGGATACAATAATGGTGAAAATGCCTTCATATACTCAAACTAACAATAGCAACAAAATTGAGACGTAGCATTGAAAGCTTTGCGTCTTCATGGCTTCTGACAACACGAAGCTGCAATCTTTGAATGGTCGTGCAACTTATGGCAGACGCGATCGATCTTCTGACAGTTTCTTCGGAGACTCGACGTGCCTTTAATTCATTGCAGAGCTTTCCCATTATGGTAGAGACGATGTCTAACCACCACCAACCGCTTCAATGATTGCTTCTTGGGATTGAGGACGACCTGGCCAACTCAGCATTTTGGGATATGGAAGGCTCCTCGCGCTGCCACCTGGAATAACTGAATGGCTTGATGAATGGGCGTGGAGACCAGCGCGAAGGATGGGGTGCATGACAGGAGTGGTAACACCGGATTATAGAGGGCGTGAAAGAAGTGGCGAGGTGCGAGAAGGGCGACAGAGGAGGGCACATGGCGGAAGGGGAGGAAGACGAGAGATAATGGACTTGCTCTTTGGTGAGAGGCTGACGTGGAAAGGAGCGGGACACATGGAAAGCAATGAGTGGATGACGGGAAAAGGGGGAGGACCATGTGGACCAAAGAGGGGATGCGGACGGATGACACGTCGCAGCAGGAGAAAGGTGGAAAATAATATGACATGACGGGAGAAGGGCCCACATAGGTTAAAGGCAGGGTGGCTGAGAGGGACGAGGTCGTTCATGAGCCGTTGATCCGGGCTTCTCGATCATGGTCGTCGGAGAGCTGCATCCGTGATTCTGGATCCCCCACCCCTCCGCTTAAAGGTAGAAAGGCAGGGGGGTCTGGAATCCAATATGCACTGTTGATCTGATTGCACGGATGCACGCCGTCCAAATCCGCCTGCTGTTTATCCCAGATTCCTGACCCCCCCCCGGCTTAAAGGTAGAAAGGAGGGGGGGTCTGGAATTTACTATGTGTCGTTGATCTGGGTGCAAAAATCCCAGCCATCCAGAATTGATTTTCATTTAACACAGACACATTCACGCCCAAAACTTAGGACAAGTGGGTTTTAACACATTCTTTTACATTCTAACCCCCTTACAAGAAATATTGATAACATTTGGCTCCATGGGGGATAGAGTCGTCCCTGTGATGCTCTAAGAACTCTTTTGCAGATTTAGTGCCTTTGTTGTTGGGCTATGGAGTCATTTATTAGTCCGAAAAACAAAAGCAGAAACAATATTTACAAAACAAAATAAAAAAGAGCCGACTGCAGCTCACAGAAAACATTTTTTTAAGAAATGCCCATTGACTGGGCCGCTAAAAACTTCATTGCCTTCCAGATCCTGCAACCTGTAAGTGTTGTTTGAAAATACTTCAAGGATATTGCAAGGCCCGAACCAGAGGGCATCAAATTTACTGTGTTTTCCCTTTTCCTGCCTGGGTGCATCCCATTTGAGCACCAGGTCACCTTGCTCAAATTCCTTCGTTTTGCTCTTTCTGTCAAAGGCATGCTTAATCTTCTACTGATGATTGTAGGCTCTGTCCAGGACTTGTTCTCTGGTCTGTTGTACCTCCACCATCTGATGAATCCTTCTGAGCACATGGTTAGGTTCTCCTTCAAAGTCCTGGAGGAGATTGGCCACTGGTAAGGTGAGCTGAGTGGGGAAAACGGCCTCTATTCCATAAACCAGTTGGAAAGGAGAGATGCCTAGGGACTTCTTTGTTGTTACCCGGTCAGCCCAAAGAGAAAATTTGAGCTTTGAGTCCCAGGCCCTTTTGTTGTCCTCCAGTAGCTTTTTGATAAGGTTGATTAGGATTTTATTGGAGGACTCTGCCAGTCCATTTCCTTGAGGATAGTAGGGAGTGGAGTGAATTAGTGCAATCTGGAACTGTTCACAGAATTTGACCAGAGGCTCAGACCTGAAGGGGGAGGCATTATCAGTGACAATCCTGCTTGGGCAACCAAATCTAACTATGATGTCCTCCAAGAGGCTGATAATCACTTTGTGAGAAGTACTCCTGGTAGGGACAGCCTCTGTCCACTTGGTGAAATAATCAGTCGCAGTGAGGATCCATCTGTGTTAGCCACTTGAGGGAGGATGAATCTCTCCGATGAAATCCAATCCCCACTGCTGAAAGGGTGCCGAAACTACTACAAGATTTAATGGCAGAGATGTGAGCTGCTTCTTACCCGAGAACTTCTGGCATTTGATGCACGCCCTAACTTCCCTGCAGACATCATGAAATAAGGTGGGCCAATAATACCCAGCTCGAAGGATCTTGTGAGCTGTGGTCTTCCATAAATAATGGCCACCGTAGAGACCACCATGGAAATCAGTCATGACCTTCTGGGCTTGTTGCGGGTCTAGACACCTTAGTAACACTCCCAGAGGATCCTTCCAATACAAATCTTGGTCAATAAGGCAATATCTAACCGCTTTGAGTTTTAAATACCTGGCCTTGCTTTTTCCCAATCCATCAGAGGGTTTTAATCCTTTCAGAAAGTACAATATGTCCTTGTACCAGGGGCATGATGCTAATGGTATGATGGTCTGAGAATCCTTATCGGATGACTCAGCTTGTTCGTTGATGAAGTTAATTCCCAAGGCCTTACAGTTGGATTCAGCCAGCAGCTTGGCCAAACCCTGCCCCTTTATCATCTTAGTGGGCTTAATCTCCAGATCAGATTCTAGGATCTTGGCGATCCATTTACCTCTTTTTCCATCTATGTCAGGTTGTACAAGAATGTCCTTCACAGAGGTTGAAGGGACATATGTTGTGATCTTTCCATGCAAGACGTAGAATCTGAAAGCTTTGAGAGATTTTACCAAGGCATAGGCCTGCTTCTCCATGATCTCGTATCGAAGTTCTGCATCTCTCAGCACCTTGCTAAAGAAAGCAATAGACTATTCTTTCCCTTTATCATTTTTCTGCAACAAAACTGCCGCTACTGTATCACAGGAAGTGAAAGAAAATATCAGAAAGTCTTTGGAATAATCGGGACTAATTAGCACAGGTGCTTCAGTCAACGCTTTCTTTATTTGGGTAAAATACTCTCTGGGTTCAGGAGTCCATTTTATTTCATGGCCGTTCCTGAGCATGGCCGTAATATGTTTCACCAACTCAGCAAAATTTGAAATGAACCTCCTCAGGAAATTAATCCTCCCCAAAAATGCCTGAACCTCTTTCTTAGATCTGGGAAGTGACAGGGCCTGAATTGCTTCTACTTTGTCAGGTGCTAGTATGTTGGATTCCACTTCTATAGTTGCATATTGCATCTGAGCTAAAGAGGTGGCTCTTCTTTCTCTTAATAAAAGACAAAAATTAGGGTCAAATGCACCAGCATAGGAAATCTGAGCAGATGCTTCAGAGGGCTTTACCTCTGCAGGAATCTTGTTATACATCTTATTGAATCTTTTGGAGAAGTCAGAGACCGACTCTCCTTCCTGCTTCTTCAGAGACCCAAACTCAGTCATGTAATATATGTAATCTTTTCTATCTCCCCACTGTCTCAAGAAAATAGTATCCAGAGCTTCGATCCCAGCAATAGATCCAGGGGCCAGTCCCCTAAACCATTTTCTAACTTCACCATCCAAGCTCTGAAAAAATACTCTCATCCAGACATCTTCATTTTAAATGTTCAAATTGTCTGCATAACTATAGAAAGCAGCCAGGTGCTCTTCTGCAGTTATGTCTCCTTCCCCGATGAACTTGGGCATGTACTTCAAGTAGTCTCCAGCAGGGAGAGGATTCATAGGGTGAGGTAGGATTAAGGGAGCATATCTAGAAGTGACTATGGACCAGCCATAGGGATATTAGGTGGAGGATATATAGGAGGAGAAGGAGTGTGACCGGGAGATGTCGGGAAAAAGGATCTCACGGGAGACGAAGGGGAAAACAGAGAGAAGTCTAATGGACTAGAATGTGCAGCTACTTCTCTCTGTGCAACAGTAGTAATAAACAAAGGGKCAGTGAAACCTTCTGAGGAATGTTGGTGCAGAGGCACAGCTTCCAGGGAAGGGGGAGTGACAAGGATCTCTCCCTCTGACACTAGACCAGGAGGAGAAAACTCAGCAGGAACACTCCCGAAATTTAGAAAACGAGAAACCTCAGAGGGAGGGTGACTAGGAAGCTGAGAGGAAGAAATTGGAGTCTTTACAGAAGGAGGTGGGGAAATACCTGTTTGGGTGATGGAAACCTCTTTCACAGAGCTCTTTCCCTTTTTGCACGCTGCTTCTGAGTCAACTCCCGGTGTCACTAGAGGCAAGTGTGGATTAGACCTCATGTGTCTGCCTCTCGAAGCCATAGTTGATAGAGAAGGTTCTCCCCAGCGGGGTCGTCACAATGGAGTCACCAGGTGCACAGTAGAAATCTTCGAGTTCTGATATCTGATGCACCTTTAGAATTAGTTGATCTTTGTCGTTCAAATCCGGGGAAAATATTCAACTTCGTCCCCGGAAACAGCGCCAGAAATGTTTTATCCAAAAGTCACTCCTGGATTGCTTGCAGGAGAAGAGCCTGACGCCCATCAAATTAATGTCACGATTTGTTTTAAGGGGTGATCAAATGGAGTAAAACTCAGAAACAATATCGTATCAACTCAGAAACTAGGCCAGGCATGCATGGACGAGTGAGGTCTTGATAAACTTCAAACAGTGAGTCGTAGTAAAGGGTGAGTAGGGGGAAGACTTGCATTAGAAGAGTGTGAAGGTCTATCACAAACATCCGGTTTATAACAGACTAGAGAAGAAAGCATCCAAATGAAAAATCCTTTTACATTCAAACACAGAGGACCAGGGGGCACAACAATGTCATAACAAATCCTTTATCATAACAAGATTGTTCAATCCACGTGAATCCTTCGACTGTGGACTCCCTGATATGAGATGGAACATAGATGGAAAAAGGAGAACTGTTTGTCATAAACCAAGAAATCTCAAACACAGAGGCATAACCAGGAAACCAGAATATTTGCTGAAACTTTACAGTCGGGAGCTTAGCTCTACCATCGATGGATACAATAATGGCGAAAACGCCTTCATATACTCAAACTAACAATAGCAACAAAATTGAGACGTAGCATTGAAAGCTTTGCGTCTGCATGGTTTCTGACAACACGGAGCTGCAATCTTTGAACGGTCGTGCAACTTATGGCAGATGCGATCGATCTTCTGACAATTTCTTCGGCGACTCGACGTGCCTTTAATTCATTGCAGAGCTTTCCCATTATGGCGGAGACGATGTCTAACCACCACGAACCGCTTCAATGACTGCTTCTTGGGATTGAGGACGACCTGGCCAACTCAACATTTTGGGATATGGAAGACTCCTCATGCTGCCACCTGGAATAACTGAATGGCTTGACGAATGGGCGTGGAGACCAGCGCGAAGGATGGGGCGCATGACAAGAGTGGTAACGTCGGATTATAGAGGGCGTGAAAGAAGTGGCGAGGTGCGAGAAGGGCGACAGAGGAGGGCACATGGCGGAAGGGGAGGAAGACGAGAGATAATGGACTTGCTCTTTGGTGAGAGGTTGACGTGGAAAGGAGCAGGACACATGGCAAGCAACGAGTGGATGACGGGAAAAGAGGGAGGACCACGAAGACCAAAGCGGGGAGGCGGACGGATGACACGCGGCAGCAGGAGAAAGGTGGAAAAGAACATGACATGACGAGAGAAGGGACCACACAGGTTAAAGGCAGGGTAGCTGAAAGGGACGAGGTCGTTCATGAGCCGTTGATCCAGGCTTCTCGATCATGGCCGTTGGAGAGCTGCGTCTGCGATTCCGGACCCCCCCCCTCCGCTTAAAGGTAGAAAGGAGGGGGGGGTCTGGAATCCAATATGCACCGTTGATCTGATTGCGCGGATGCATGCCGTCCAGATCCGACTGCTGTTTATCACGGATTCTGGACCCCCCCCGCTTAAAGGTAGAAAGGAGGGGGGGGTCCGTAATTTGTTGTGCGCCGTTGATCTAGGCGCGCAAATCCCAACCGTCCAGAATTGATTTTCATTTAACACAGACGCATTCGCGCCCAAAACTTAGGACAAGTGGGTTTTAACACATTCGTTTACATTCTAACCCCCTTACAAGAAATACCGCTAACAGGTTATTATAAAATTGATTATGATGAAACAGGTGCACATGACATATTTTAAAGACAAAGGACAAGTGGGGAGGCCTATCTCGCACTTGATGACTAGTTAATACCCTTTTGGAGGACCAAAAGGTCTTAGTGGGGAGGTGTGATCCAAATGGATCCAGGAAGGAAAAAATTTCAAATTTCTCGGAATCAAACAAAACCATTTCCATTTTGTAGTTCTTGTCATGCCTATTCCAACCACATATTGTTTTTCAAAAATGGACATCGTGTGCAGAAGTTATTGCGATCTGAATTTCAGGTCAAACATGCAAAAGTCAAAGTCAAAGTCAACTAATGACATCAACAATATGGCAAATGACATCAATAGTATGTCATGATGACATCTGCAGTATGTATGGAAAATGATGTCAATAGTATGTCATGATGACATCAACAGGGTGACATGGCAACACCAGGAGCTTACATGTGTCAAATAGTTTTAGCATTTTTAGGCTAAGTTGGCACCAAATGGAAGTGACACATGGCACTGTACGACAGTGACACGTGGAAATGTACAGAAGTGACACGTGGCAGGGTGACATGTGGTAGTTTTTATGATGACATGGAATTCCATATGGATGACACTTGGTAGTACGAATGATGATGTGGTAGCCTGTACGGATGACACATGGAAATACAAATGATGACGTGGTAGATTGTATGGATGACACATGGCAGTACAGATGATGACATGGCAACTCGTACAGATGACATGTTGTAGCTAACTAGGTAGGATGACATGGTAGTGATGTGGCTTGAGCCAATGGCGAGGTGACATGTGGGCCAATGAGGAGGCACCACATGGCACCTTCTGGAAGGCCAAATCTATCGGTTCCTCCAAATATGGTGGTTACCACAAAATCTGGCGGTTACCACAAAATCTGGCAAAGATCCTCCAAATATGGAAGAATATCGCTAAATCTGGCTAACTGTTGATAAATTTGGTAGAGTCTGGATTTTTTATCCGAGCACATAAATCAAGAAACAATATTCTACTTGGCACATAAATTGAGACTATATGGATTGCATGGATGTGACAGGGTGCAACATTTAGATTCATGCTAAGGGGAGGTCCTGAGGGACTCGGAAGTAGATCAACTTTATACTCAAAAGTTTCATAATTTTGAGGGGAGTTTGAATATCGATTCTATTTTTTCATCCGATTAGCCGAACAAAAAAGTGATTTCAGATCCCGAGGTGTCGAGCCAACCATAGCCAACTTCATACTCAAAAGTATCATAATTTCCTATTCCAACTAATGATGATGTTTATTTATGTCCAGAAGTTGCATATCTGAAAGGTGGTATCAGGAGCTATTATGTAAGCCTTTCTTTTTTATTCTTAAAGCATTGAATATTAATAAGAAGCCTTCCCCACTGAGACAAAGACCCAAAGATGTAGGAAAACTTGTGTCGAACTCTGTTATCAATATTGGTGTTATGGTTTGTTGTTTTTACTTTTTATATGGCTGCAACTTATTTCATTAAGATTCTTCTCTTTAAATCCTAAATGGTAAAATAATTCATGCATAAACTTAACCATAGTCTTTAAAAGATTAATTTTGGATCAACATCTAGCTTATCAGAGGGAGGTATTTATTCTAATGGTAGAGGCATAGTTTCCTGAGATATAACTTCAATTTCATCCTCTAAAATGGATACAAATATTTTTTTCTCCTTACATTTATGCCTCGGAAAATATTTCTCATTACAATTGTAGAAAATACATTTAATTTGGAACTATGCCATTTAAGCACCAGTTCACTTGTGGATATTGAGAGAAGGAGAGGGATTTGGGCTTCCTTGGATTTTTGGCAATATTTTATCCAAGTAGTAGGGTGAGCCATTATGACTTGAGCACATATGTATTCCTTCAAACCACTCATAAATAATTCCTTGAAGAAGGTATTTGATATGTCTTTGGTGTGGAAATTGAGATCCTCAAAAGTAGAGATTAACTCTTCAATTGTACCAAATTGTTAAATCTTGGTCAAGTGGCCCAAATAATTTTTGCCTGGTTAAAAAAATTCATAGAGGACTAAGACAAATTGTGTCCAAGAAATATAACCTATATGGGATTTATTATTTCATTATAAAACAATCCATGTGGATATTGGTGGCCACCCACCTATTCCAACTGGCTCATTTTGGCAGTTTTAGTTTGGTAGTTTTGTTACTAGTTTTCGAGTCCCAAACCTATGGGGTCGTTTTTAGGCCCCAAAAAATGTTTTTAGGGATCGAAAAATTCAATACGTGGATGGATTTATATTATAATGACAAAATTTGTATTTCTTGGATAGGCCTTTCCAGCGAGCTATAATGCGCGCCAAACAAATATCATATGCCAAAGTTAGGCCCCCAGGAAGTTGACACACCAAACCACCCAAAATGGGGTCCACAAAACGGTTGAATTTTCATCTTCCAGGGTTAGGGTTTTGGATATTATTTATGTTGAAAAGGCCCTTAGAGCCTCATTTTAAATCATCTTATTGTGAATGCGAGTAGCCTTCACATCTCTTCTCAGAGATAAGATGCCACCATTCTAGTGAGTCTTTCACTATGTATTTTTACAGTCTTTGTACATTTTCGCACATTAATAGAAATTATGTATTACTGTATCTCTATATTTATGGTTTCATATTTGATATATTTATGTTATATTATTGGATATTCGATACATCTCTGTACATTTCATTATTCTATTTTCTCTCTCATTTTGTGCCAAGAATAATCTGGATCAGTGGTATCAAAGCAGGCTGCTCTTGATCGTTTTCAGTGCAAGTCCCCGACGAGGTCTGAGTATAGAAAGTTGGGTCTCAAGATTGTATCTCTTTAGGAAAATCACTCTCACATGCCCAAAAAATCCTCCATGGTGGAAGAAAATAAAACGAGAGATAAAATGATTCTATTAATCTGTTGCTTGAGTAAGATCTCACGTGACAGAGGGACGAAATGATGGATATTTTTTCCCACATCATTAAACACTTTCTGATAACAAAAAACACTTCTTCATAAAGTGGAAACTTTGGAGGAACCTCACCTTTCAAGGTACAAGTTAATTTTTATATTCTCATATTTGAAGGACAGATAGATGCAGATGCCCTAGAAAAATGGTTAAATCTGCCAGAAGGTTATTTCTCTGTTCATAATTTCTCTGACAGGGAAAATATCACCTTCGCACTCCTTAAGGATTTCCCCCATGTCAAAAATTGCTGGGAAGCTTACAGGGAGAAAAGTTCCATAGAGGAATCTAGAATATATGGTGCTGAGCCCACTTAGTAGTTTTTTGTGTATGCAGTAAAGGAACAATATTACCCAGTTGGTAACTATGAGGACCAGTACATGAGATGGACCACACTGCGACAAGAGAGGGACCAAGAAATGTCGAAGTTCACCAATAACTTTCATACCTTTCACACCAAGTTGGGTATTAAAGACTCTGAGCAACATTTGGTTTTGAAATATCGTGGGGATCTACATAGATACATCCAAACTAAAATGGATTTTTTGGACATATAATCACTTGATGTTGCTTATCGATATGTTGTTAAAATCAAACAAAAATTTAAGCACCAGAACAAGCAAGATTTTGGGTTTGCAAATCCGCAACAACAAAAGTATGATAAATACAACCCTAACAAATAGCCTCCTGAAAAACAGTCCAAGACATAGGAAAAGAAGGGTCACTTAAACACGAGGAAGGACACCAGAAAATGGTGCGATTTCCACAAAATCCCCTGTCATAATATCGATTAATATTTCTCAAAAGAGTCATTGGTGGTTGATATCAAAGACAAGGAGTCAAACCTTGATTCATAATTTGATTCAGAAAATAATGATAGAAGATAGATCATCAACGTAGATCCCACTACTATTGTCATGAACACAACAAGTCAACTAGAAGAACCAACATATCCTGAAGAGAAGGAGTGTTTTTTTCATTCACATATATGGGTGAAGGGGACCCTACTGCATTTTATTATTGATAGCAAAATCCAGAAGAACCTCATTTCAGCAGAGGTCATCAAACAATTGGAATTGTCAAAAACACCACACCCATAACCATGCAACATAGGGTGGATTCGCTAAGGATGAGATCTTTTTGTCAGCCAACAGTGTCGATTGTCATACTACATCCATCCCTTCAAGGATGAGGTATTATATTATGTTTCCCCACTGGATGTCTATGATGTTCTCTTGGGCCAACCATATATGTGGAAGTGCCATGATATTTATGAGTCCCGACCCTGTAGTGTCATTTTTACTCTAAGGAGTCATCTCTATAGAATACCAAAGGTAATTCCAACTACTGTCCTACCTAAATTTTTCCATAATGTAGTATCTCATACTACAAAATTCAACTTCTTCACAATATGTTCAAAAGGTGAACAAAAGTATAGTGCAACCATTATAGCCTCGCCCCAAGAACCTTCTATCCAAAAGAAGTAGGTCGACAAGATTACAAGAAAGAAAAAAGATTCCTTCTGCACATAGACATCTCATGTATCTTAGCTGGTTGAATATATTCAACCCCACCAACAATAGGTTCGTGACAGCCTTCCACAATGCAACGTCTCCAGGAAGGAAAGCAGTGCACCAAGATTTAGTTACAAAAATCGCTTTCCTCTCTCCTAGAGGAACTCAATGCAATGGATACCATTTATTCTTAAGGAGGGAGGATTGATCCAGGTGGATATCGGTGGCCACCCACCTATTCCAACTAGCTCATTTTGACAGTTTCATTTTGGCAATTTTGTACTATTTTTCGAGTCCCAAACCTTCGAGGTCATTTTTAGGCCCTAAACAACATTTAGGGATCGCCACAATTAGACTATATATAAATTCATAGTTTTAAGACAACATGTGTAGTCCTCAAATATACCTTTCCAATGAGCTATTGTGCACCCCAAACAAATATTGTATGCCAAAGTTACACCCTCGAGAAGTTGATACACCAAACTAACCAAAACAGGGTCCACAAAACTTATGGATTTTCATCTTCTGAGGTTAGGGTTTTGGATTTTATTTATGTTAAAAATTACCTTAGAGCCTCATTGTAAATAATATTATTGCAAATGCGAGTAGCCGTCACATATCTTCTGAGAGATAAGTTTCCACCATTCTAGCGAGTCTTTCACTCTGTATTTTTACAGTCTTTGTACATTTGCGCCTATCAATAGAAATTGTGTATTATTGTATGTCTCTATTTATGGTTTCATATCAGATATATTTATTTTATATTGTTGGATATATGACACATCTATTTACATTTCATTATTATAACTCTTCTCTCATTTCATGCCAAAAATAATCTGGATCCTAACCATTGCCAATGTTCAAGATCTAAATATAAGACACTCACATGAAGTTTCATTAAGTCATTAGTGATTCCATGTAGGGAAAAAAAATGTTCCATCTTAGGGACCCATTATATGGGGTTGAATCCATCAATTTTTTTTTGGATGCACTTAGGGATTCGATACCACATCTTTTTCATATGGCCACAAAACAGTTGGTGAGAGTTAGGCCCCATGGGATTAGATAATTCAACTCCCTCTAGTTGGGATGATTGGTTCTTGAACTGATTATACATTTCCATGAGTTTGTACAAGTGTTATATGATTGAGTCTAGTTTAGTGAGAATTTCATTGAGGGAAGTAAATTTTTTCTAAGTAGATCAATGGGTGCAGTCTAGTTTGTGTTACAACTCATCAAATAGAGTTTATGAGGTGGAGACTTGGTTATTGAGATCATGGTTTCTAGTAGCCATAGGGATGGGGTTCCACAAGAAAAAGGTTACTTGAGAGTGGTACCAAGGTGATTAATATGACTTTCTAGGCCCGTTGAGATAGTTTCTTGGTAATGGGGTGATAAGGTCCACCAAAAAAGGCTTACAAGAGAGTGGTACCATGAAAATAAGCGTGATAGGTCCCAAATAAGGGCCTGGTGAGGACCTAGAGTTTGTTTTTACTCTTGCGAAGTTATACTCTCACCTAAATAATACTACATTAACTAAATGCTCAAATTCTCAATACTATAGTTTATATAAGAATTTTGTTGACTAGTACAAAGAAGTAGGGTTTCCAATGATCGAATGCGTAAATTTTCTAGACAACACCTTTTGCATGAATTTCCTGGACCAGCAACAAGGAGTAGGGTTTTGAGGGTCCTAAGAAAAAGGGAATGTTATGTGCTATAACTATTTAATATACGTGTAGGGTCCAACAATAGTACTCAACCCAATCTCTAGGACTCTAACTAAGGAGGCTCAACCATACCCTTAGTTTTACTAATCGATTACTCAGCTACTACAGAGTAATATTCATAAGTGTTATTATTATTGTCAGTATATCAACAATAAAATTGATCGGCTAATATACATCTAGTGTTAGGAAACATAGGGGACTTTAGATATACTTGAGGGTACATGGAAGTGAAATTCCATATACAAGTTATGTTTGTTGTGGTACTACTCGAAGGGGTACCAATAGGCATTACAAGGGTGTCTAACTAGGTGAAACCTCTTTTATTTCCTACTTGTATGATTCCCTTACCATATTTTACATGTTGAACAACAAATCACTGTGCTATCTATAGATGTTAGAACATGTCTCTAGCTTGGAAAAACATTTCTCTAAAATATGTGATTAGTAAAGTGCCCCGATACCACTTTTGGTGTTATTTATGAGTAAATCAAAAGATGCAGAGAAGCATAAGATATTTTATCAATATTGACTGCATAAAAGACATATTATGACCACAATAGAAAAATAAGAACCATAATATCACAAAATGTTATAGATTTATTAATGGACACAATCTTCCCTTGCCTCTTCAAGGGGCCAATTGAGTAGATATCTGATAACAAATAAATTCACAATACATCTCATTACATTTCTTCTACTTATTTATATAGTACTATCTACCTCCTAGGAACTTTCTATAGAAGTAAATTTCTAGTAGGTAGAACCTTCTAGTAAGCCTTCTTACATTTATTGCTTTCACACTACTACATGGGCCTTATTTACTAGAGATGGAAACCATACATACAAATATATAGCAACCTATCTATCCACTTAGGGGGTTAGAGAGATTGCGTGGTTGAGTTCTTTGAGTTTCATGCAAGAGATATTGGGGTCAATCCCACAAGTTGGTTACTTATATTGAGTGCCTCACTCAATGTACATGTTGGGATAGGTGCCATAATCAACACTAATGTGTTTACATTGAGTACCATTTACAAAATCTAGGGAAGTGTTTGAGGGTTTCCCCAATAATTTTTCATTGGAAAAAATTATCATATTGGGGCCCTCACAAATATAGGGTACTCTCTACCATCCATGGTGGAAGAATAGATCATGTTATTTCCCTCAATGGAGGGATGAGGGTGTTGATTCTTTTATATACCCAAGGTCAATAGAAGGTGTACAATGTAGGTCCATATTAGTCTAGTATTACAACATATTCAACCTTCCAAAGGAAGGGGTTATCACCCTATGCATGTTTGATAAACATTGATTAGATAATTTGTAAAGTGTTAAATATTAGTGGAATATTGGATTATATTGTTTAGAATTTAATCAAATTCATATAAACATGCAAGAATTAACTCATATGTAGACACCATGATAATATAAACATCATCAGGTTATTCCATAACAAAGTAAAAATGAATAGAACAACTATACAATCCCATTATGTTCAACCAAGGAAGGATTACATTAAGTCCTTATTCCTTACACATGGCTAGAGACATGCAATCTCATAGTCAGGGAATGAATATGAACAAGAAATGTATTATGTTCTATAGGAGAAGAGAAGAACTATCCCAACATAACATGACATACAATAAATTAAAAATATTGAACCCTTTATAATGTTTCCTCAATACATATCTATATAGGATGATGAGTTTATTATAGAATATTCTAGAAAAATCTAGTATTTGACAACTATAACCCATTATACAAAAGGGGCTCTATTCCTTTAAGGAAAATGCATATATAGTCTAGGAAACTTAGTTTAAAAAGCAATCCCTGACCTTGTCTCTCTCTACATACTCAATCTTTCGAAGATTTAGGTCTTCAATAGATCTTACCTCTATTGATATAGGTTATATACCATGTTTCCTTAGGAAATATTTGGACACAACAATCCCCAACCATTCCTTCCAATTTTTATTGAGATGATTGTGATGACTAATATCTAAAAATTGGTTCCAAATCTAGAATTTATATGATAGAGGTGTCCCAGAACTTGATGCAAACTCTCCAAAATGGGTTTCCATGAAAGAATGGCTTGCTAGAGTGATTGTAAAAATTTGGTGGTGGGTGTATTAGTGACCATCTCTTCAGTGGGTGTAGTGTTCATGAGGGCTTGTATATCAACCTCCTCTCACTTTATATATTAGGAAATGGAAAATTGGGTCTAATATTTTCATGTGAGCTCTCTTTCCATGTTTCCCAAACACTTATTTTGATCTTTCAATGTGTCTTATTTCAACATAAAGTTTTGATATTCCTCCATATTATCGATGTTACATACTTATATGCGATAAACATGGAAATATTCATATTACTTGGCATGGAACCATCTATATTATATCATTAATATATAGGATGATGAGGAAATTATATAAGATTCTGCATAAATCTAGTATTTTATCACAATCATAACCCATTATACAAAAAGGACTATATGCCTTTAAGGAAGATGCATAGAATATATGGGTACCATAGTTCCACAAGTAGTCATTAACCTTGTTTCAATATAGGTACTTAAACTTATATACATTTAGGTCTTCTATGGATTGAAATTCTATTGATCTAGGTTTTTCACCCTAGTTCCTTACGAAAAATGTCACCTCACCAATCCTTCACTACTCCATCCAATTATCCTTCAAATGGTTACACTGCCTAATATTCATAAAGGGGTTCTAACTCTAGAATTTATATGATAGAGGTGTCCCATAACATGACTTGAACTCTCCAAATATGGTTTTCCATAAAAACAAATGGCTTATTGGAGTCATTGTAAAAATTTAGTTGAAGTCTTAATTAATTGTCTCTTCAATGGGTGAAATCTCCATGAGGACTTAGATCTCAACGTCATCTTTATTCTTCATATATCAGGAAACAGTGAAATGGGTCTAATGTTTCCATGTGATATCTCTTGATAGGTTTCATAGACATTTATTTTTTTATTATAATGTATCTTATTTCAATGCAAGGTTATGAGATCCCCCCACCTTTGCAATGATATCTAATTGTATGGTCTTGGCATGAAATTCTTCATACTAATTGAAATATTTCACCATCTACTCATCTATCATAATTTTGATATTGCACATCCATATAGTTTTGAAGGATATAATTGGTTAGGTATGAGACATGATTCAACTTAACCCCATTTGTGCACACATATGCAACAAGGATGACTTTATTGGAGAATTTCCCTATGAAGTAAGTTTGCAACACCCTAGTAGATAATATGTTGGAGATACTTCAAACACACATAGGAATTATTTTTCCTAAGTTTTTCCCTATGTTTACTAGTCATTATTCAGTCTCTTATAGTCTAGGGAGAATATTCCTCTAGGAGAATATTGCCTTCAGTTTGATCAGTTGAGTGGAGTCTATATGCCACATTGGGATCATTACCATGAAGAATTGGGATCATCTATTGGATTACAGAGAGGGGGGGTGAATCATTAATAGAGTAATTTAATCCTTTTTAACCATATAATCCAAGTGTTATAACAATGTATCATTATCATCCAATAACTGCAAAGTAAATAAGCAATGAACAAATGAACAATCATACACATACACAATACACCAGTGTTTTACGTGGAAACCCAAAGAGGGAGAAAACCATGGAATTCGTTTTCTTATATGTATTAAAGAATTGCATTCATTGAAAGCATCATCTTCCTTTCTCAGGATACAACCTGAGGGAAGCTCCAACTCCCCAATTCTCTGGCTACAACCAAAAGGAGGCTACAACCCCCTATGTTCTCCAGCTACAACCAGAAGGTGGCTACAACCTCTTTTCCTTGCCCCGTCCAACCGTCCTGACGTATAAGTAGAATGATGGAACCATTGTCACACTATCACTGTGATATATACTGCTATAAACCTATACCAATCAACCTACACCAAATAACTTGTACCAATAACATGAACCATGCATTAACATGTACCTCAACCTATAATCAACATGTACCATAAACAAGCACATAAACCATGCATCGACCTATACCAAACAACCTGTAATCAACATGTACCATAAACAAGTGCATCAACCATGCACCAACATGTGCCTCAACCTGTACCATGAACAAGTGCATCAACCGTGCACCAAACCTGTACAAATAACTTTTCACAACAACCTGTCACAACAACTTGTCCAAACAACCTATCACAACAACTTGTCCAAACAACCTATCACAACAACCTGTCTCATCAATATTGTCAACCAAATTAGATCTACTCACCGATATCAATCACCAAGCCAACTCTCAAAGATGTGCATCAACCAAGCATAACACAACAACTCATAATCATCACCAAGATCAATATGTGCTTCTAATAATACAATTATGCTACATCATCCATAAACCATGTGTCAAAAATACTACTAACAAGTGACTCCAACCATGTACCAAGTATGTACCAATCATGTATCAACTACTTATCAACTATGACTTGTCAATATGTACCAACATCATCAACTATACACCTCATGTATGTGTCAACTCATCAATTACTTGTCTCAACCATGTACCCGACATGTACCTCAACCAAATGCCATCATCAATTTCATCATCCAAATCTGATTTGTAACTTTGTAATAGACCTGGTGTATATGATCACATACCTGCAAACCTTCATTAACTTTCACAACAAGAGACTAGCATTTTCATCAACATTTTCTTTAGTCTCACATGACTAGTTTGGGATTAGTCAACAACCCTAAATTGAAATAATCATAACTATGTACCTGTAACGAATAAAGATCTAAAAATAGTACACAATGTTCTTCAGTTGTTTTTGTGCAATTCCTCCAGGTGTCACTACTTGGAACCTCTCATAAAAGGAGTTATATCAAAAATGGCATACCTTGCTGAATTTTGGATTATTCTAGAGAGAGACCTTGTATAGAGTTCCCCACATGGAATATTTGTTGAATGGATATAAAACTGTTACATAGAATACTATAGAAAGTACTCTAACCAACATATTGTGTCTTACTGAATTTTAATTTGTTATGAAGAAGTTATGACGTTTTTACCTGAAACACCTTTTTAGACTAGTTTTAGGACTCGCCACAACCCCTATTTTCCATGGAATGTAAATCCAAATATACAACAACCCACAAGATGAAATTTTTACCACAAATACTTGGATATGTTTCCTCAATGGCCTATCAATTTCACGGTCTGAAGCATTCTAGAAAAAATGTTTTTGTGAAAATAGTGAGATGACTTGTAAATAACATACCTTAGAAAGCATCATCAAACGAATTTATCCTCCCTTGAATTCCAGCCTTCTTTTATTCACTTTCCCTCTAAAATTCAGCTTATATATCCTTTGTTTACCTCAGTCACCTATAGATATTCAATATGCTCAAGTGTTATGTAAAGTGAGAGAGCCTTGCCTCTTATTTATACTCTCCAAATATCTTCCTTAGAAGCATCTTCTAGGTCACTTAACCCATTTCTAGGTCACTTAACCCATTTCTAGGTCACTTAACCTATTTTCCTCATTTTTAGGGTTAACCACTTTCCATAATTAGAAAGTTCTCCATTACTTTATCATTTATATATTCCTCCTTGACTTTGTCACCTCACTTTATCATTTAAATAATATTCTTTGAATTTGTCACTTCACTTTATTATTTAAATAATCCTTCTTGACTTTGTCACTTTAATTTATCATTTAAATAATAATTTCTTCTTTGTAATCTCTTTGACTTCTTTGACCTTTTTGGGCTTCAAGCCAACATATGAGGGTCCTCCAACTTCGTAAGGCCATAACTCTGAAACCGTGAGGAGTTATGTGATGTTCCACATACCACCAGAGATGGCATGACATGTAATATCCATCTAGAATAGTATTAACTGCAAATATATCAAAAATCATACCATTATCCATCAAACAAACTTGGGTCCATTACCCAAACCTGGGTTCTCCTACTTCTCATGGCCATAACTCTCTAACCGTGAGGATTTATGTGACGTTCCACATACCCCCAGAAATGGAATGACATGTAATATCCATATAGAATATTATTACCTTAGAATATATTTAAACTCATACCATTATACATGAAACAACCTTGGGTCCATTACCCAAACCTTTGTGCTACCGGAATTTTCTATCTGACTTTCTTCAAGGGTTGACATCAATCTACAATATCACTCTCCTATGGTTGAAATCAGTGACAAACAAAAATCCATACCAACTATCCATCAGCCTAAGACAATTGTCTGACAATCTCTCCCTTCGGCATTAATGGCAACAATTAGTCATGATAACATTAATGTTTTTTACTCTTCATCAATGTTTCTATCTCTCCCTCTTTGACATCAATGGAAAAGGGTATCTCCGTTTGGGGTTGCTCCTCCTGACTAAACTCTCCTTAGGGTTTCTCCCCCTGTCTACATGCCTTTGATTTTTATTCGTGTTTATAAGCCTATGATTACTCTCTTTCCCTTCATATGAATAATATCTCCCCCTTTGACAAAGGGTATCACTCTAAATTCATATCGCTCATTCTTCCCTTGTGGCAATCGCTTCCCTTGGAAACATGCTTCTATGCTCTCTCTCCAAGAATTTACCTTTGCATCTGATAAATCTCTCTCCCTTTGTGCTATTTATGGTTCTTCCTCATGTACATCTAAGACAAATAAGATAAGAATTCAAAAGCATTCATTTTGGAGTAGAAATTACTCCTAGTCTCTGGTGAAGATACTCAAGGGCTTCTCATGGAAGCGGTTTTGTAAAGATGTATGCCACTTGTTCTTTGCTTCCCACATATTCAACTCTAATGTTCTTCTCTGCAACATGTTCCCATAGAAAGTGATACTTGATTGGAATGTGCTTCGTCTTGGAGTGCATCACCAGGTTTTTTGAGATACTGATGGCACTTGTATTATCACAATAGATTGGAATGGGCTCATCATACTCAACATGTATATCTGTCAAATTTTGTTTCATCCATAGAACCTGTGTACAACATGTTATTGTTGCAATATACTCTGCCTCGGGTATAGATAAGGATATTGATGAATGTTTATTTCTTAGCCAAGATACTAAACATTCACCCAAGTAGAACGTTTCTCCACTAGTGCTTCATCAGTCATCAATGCAACCTGCTCAATCTGCATTTATGTAGGAAATAAGTGATAGATCCTTTCCTTTTGGATACCATAATACAAACTCTTTTGTTCCTTTGAGATATCTGAAAATCCTCTTCACTACTAATACATGTGATTCCTTTGGTGTTTCTTAAAATCATGCCACATGTCCAACTGTCGGCATTACATCTGGTCTGGATGTTGTCACATATAGTAAGCTACCAATAATTGACTTGTATTTCTTCTAGTCTGTACACTTTGAATCATCATCTTTGCTCAACTTGCAACTGTTTTGCATAGGAGTGGTAACTGGTTTGCAGTCTTCCATTCTGAACCTCTTTGGCATTTCTCTGATATACTTAGTTTGAGAAATAAAAATTCGTTGGTTTCTTTGACATATATGAAGACCCAAAAAGAAGCATAGTCCTCCAAGTAATGACATTTCAAATTCATTTTGCATATCCTTTGCAAATTTATGTCTTAACCTGTCATTAGTACTTCTAAAACAATATCATCAACATAAATTTCAATTAATAAAATAATACCTTGAGTTACCTTGATGTATAGGTTATTGTCTTCACTTCCTTTCCATAGTTCATAGGGAGCTTTTTCATTGGTGTTTCTGAGCATTACTCTGTTTTGAATGTGAATTTATGCATGCACTACATGTGTCCAAAAAATATCTACCAATTTGGAATCCATTAGCATTGTTCGAGCCATTTCTTGTGTAATTATCCTCCATTATGATACTTTTCCTTTGTCCTCGAACTACTCTCTGAACCAATATATGAATCCATTCTCTTGTCCACTATCATATATTTGTCCAAACCTGTTAAGTGTTCTTAGGAATCCATCTCTGTCCATATTTTCCAAGACTCTACTTGTGCAACTATCCATAATGTTGACTATACTATCATGAAGTCTTGATTAATCTATCAAACCGTACTTCTGCTAAATGATTGCTCTGAATCTGTCTTCTCAAAATATGTAAGCTACTTAAAGGATGGTTCTTTGTTCTATCACAACTATCTCATAGACTCCCCCTGTCTAATATTCATATTACTTGAGAGTCTCTAAGTCGGATGGCTCAGAGAAATTCCTGCTATAATGTGTATTCATCATCATCTTCATTGGTAGATTCATTATCTCTCTGAGCTCTAAATTATTTCTTTCTGTCTGTGGATTCATATTTCACTACAATGCCTGAAAGTATAATATCTTGAACCTATTCTTTATTTACCTATCCTTCCTTTATTTCAGCTATTTTCCAAACCTTTTTGTATCTAAAATCTTTCCTTTTTTTCTGTAGAATTTTCTTCATCTCGTTTTATTTCCAATCTTGCGATCTATGGTACCTGGTCTTTTTTCACATGTTCTTCCTGTTTTCTTATCCATACTTTATTATATCTAATATCAGTATTCTCTTTCATGGAAGTATCGATCATGCTTCTACAATCACTAGCTATATGTCCATAGTTATGACATTTGTAACACTCAATGTTATGTGCAACCACATAGACACTTATTGCTTGAACATTTCTTTTATAATCCCTCCATTCTGCAACCTTATGTCCAATGTTAGTACAATAAAAAAAATTACCATAAAATAAATTTGCATATCTGGGAGTGAATGATCTTCTTTGTGCCATAGTCCTTCTGAATTTTTTCCTTGACTGATCATGATCATGATTGAATATTCTTCGTTTCTTGAACATGGATGGTCTTCTTGAATATGTATCTTCAATAGTTTTCTTAGATTTTGGTTGCCATGATTCCTTCCTTTGAGTACTTCTGCATAACTCTTTCTATTTTCTTCATTCTTCTTTTCTAGCAAAATAGAGTGTTTCTCTTCATTCTCTATAACTCATGTGGATGTTTCTATCTCTTCAATGTTCTTGTTCAGCTTGGCAATTTTAGTTCTCAATGTGACAACTTCTTCTTCAAGCTTCTCAACCTCTTCTTCTTTCTTCATTATCTAAGACTTCATGACTTCTTATGTTCTTTTTGCTTCTTCAAGCTGAATTTTTAATGTGATTATTTCTTCTTCAATTCCTTTCTCTTCTTGACCAAACTCTGTCTCAAGTTGGTTTAGATCGTTAGTTCTTTCCTTAATATGATCTGTCGATATCTTCTCTATCAGTTTTTTTTTTCTTCCTTTTGTGTTGCTGTGTTGGTTTCCAAACACTTCTTATGATATTCAATATTTTCTTCGATCTTTTTGGCTTCTTCTAGTTGAGTTCTTAAGTTCTCGATGACCTATTGGGATTATTCAAAAATGTGAACACTTTCCTTTTGTTTTATCAATTATTTCTTGAGTGAATTGTTTTCTTATCTTAGTTCATTTAAAGCACTAATCACTTTTTCTTCATAATTGTCTTCCTTTTCAATTAGTTGTTTTGTCTCATTTCCTTCATGGCATTACATTTCAAAATGCCCACGTTTTTCACAATTAAAACAAAACAACATACCTCTGGTGATTATGTACTCTTCATCTTCTGAATCTACTTGACATGGTGAACATAATTCTTCTTGATTTGTATATGCATCTTCTTTGACATTTTCTGAATCTATGATGGGTGAAGAATAGATGTCATGTAACTTATCCCAAATTTATTTTGTTGAGGGACATTTACCAATATTTTCTCTTACCGGATTAGGTAATCCTTCCCAGATGAACTCCATTGCTATTTTGTTATTCTTCCTCAATTCTTTCTTGGTTGTAGTCTTTGCTCATTTTGAACTATCATATCATGTAACAACTGATGGCCAAATATAATGTCTTTGTGCCTATAAAACTACTTTTGTCTTTATGATCCATATCTCATACTTAAAACCATTTTGACCATTAAACATTGGTACTCCATTCTCAAAATAATCCATGATCTCCTTCCAGTGGTTAAATTGTTTCATGACGGAACCGACTCTAATACCAATTGTTGGATTACAGAGAAGGGGGGGTGAATCAGTAATAGAGAAATTTTATCCTTTTTAACCATATAATCCAAGTGGTATATAAATGTATCATTATCATCCAATAACTACAAAGTAAATAAGAAATGAATAAATGAACAATCATACACATACACAGTACACCCGTGTTTTATGTGGAAACCCAAAATAGGAGAAAACCATGAAATGTTTTTTCTTATATGTATTGAAGAATTACATTCATTGGAACCACCAAATTCCTTTGTTTTCCAGCTACAACTGGAAGGAGGCTCCAACCCCTTAGTTGCTCGGGCTACAACCTGAGGGAAGATCCAAATCCCTAATTCTTTGGATACAACCAGAAGGAGGCTACAACCCCCTATGTTTTATGGCTACAACCATCTGTCCTTGCCTTATCCAACTGCCTTGATGTATAAGTAGAATGATGGAATCATTGTCACACTATCACTGTGAGATATACTACTATAAACCTGTACCAAATAAATTGTACCAATAACCTGAACCATGCATCAACCATGGATCAACCTATACCTCAACCTGTAATCAACCTGTACCATAAACAAGTGCATCAACCATGTGCCAACCTGTACCTCAACCTGTACCATGAACAAGTGCATCAACCATGTGCCAAAACTATAAAAATAACCTATCACAACAACTTGTCACAAAAAATTGTCCAAACAACCTATCACAACAACCTGTCTCATCAAAATTATCAACCAAATCAGATCTACTCACCAAGATCAATCACCAAGACAACTCCCAAAGATGTGCATCAACCAAGCATAACACAACAACTAAGAATCATCACCAAGATCAATATGTGCTTCTAATAATACAAGTATGCTACATCATCCATAAACCATGTGTCAACAATACTACTAATAAGTGTCTCCAACCATGTACCAAGTATGTACAAATCATGTATCAACTACTCATCAACTATGACTCATCAATATGTACCAACATCATCAACTATACACCTAATGTATGTGCCAACTCATCAACTACTTGTCTCAACCATGTACCCAACATGTACCTCAACCAAATGCCCTCATCAATTTCATCATCCAAATATGATTTGTAACTCTATAATAGACCTGGTGTATATGATCACATACCACAAACCTTCCTTAACTTTCACAACAAGAGACTAGCATTTTCGTCAAACTTTTCTTTAGTCTCGCATGACTAGTTTGGGATTAGTCAACAACCCTAACTTGAAATAATCATAAATATGTACCTGTAATGAATAAAGATATGAAAATAGTACACAATTTTCTTTAGTTTGTTTGTGCAAATCCTCCAGGTATCACTACTTGGAACCTCTCAGAAAAGGAGTTATAGCAAAAATGACATACCTTGTTGAATTTTGGCTTATTCTAGAGAGTGACCTTGTAGAGCATGACCCGCACGGAATATTTGTTGAATTGATTTGAAAATGTTACAAAGAATACTATAGACTATACTCTAACCAACACATTTTTTCTTACTGAATTTGGATCTGTTATGAAGACGTTATGACGTTTTTACCTGAAACACCTGTTTTAGACTAGTTTCAGGACTAGCCAAAAACCCTATTTTCCACGGAGGCGTAACTCCAAAAATACAACAACCAACAAGATGAAATTTTTACGACAGATACTTGGATATTTTTCCTCAATGGCATATCAATTTCATAGTCTGAGTCATTCTAGAAAAAACTTCATTGCGAAAATGGTGAGATGACATGTAAATAACATACCTTAGAAAGCATCATAAAAATAATTTATCCTCCCTTGAATTCTGGTCTTCTTTTCTTCACCTTCCCTCTGAAATTCAACTTAGATATCCTTTGGTTACCTCAGTCACCTATAGATATTAAATATGCTCAAGTGTGATGTAAAATGAGAGAGCCTTGCCTCTTATTTATACTCTCCAAATATCTTCCTTAGAAGCATCTTCTAGGTCACTTAACCCATTTCTAGGTCAATTAACCCATTTCTAGGTCACTTAACCCATTTCTAGGTCAATTAACCCATTTCTAGGTCACTTAACCCATTTCTAGGTCACGTAACCTATTTATAGGTCACTTAACCCATTTATAGATCACTTAACCTATTTTCCTCATTTTTAGGGTTAACCACTTTCCATAATTAGAAAGTTCTCAATTACTTTATCATTTAAATATTCCTCCTTGACTTTGTCACCTCACTTTATCATTTAAATAATCTTCTTTGATTTTGTCACTTCACTTTATTATTTAAATAATCCTTCTTGAGTTTTTCACTTTAATTTATCATTTAAATAATAATTTATTCTTTGCAAGATCTTTCAATTCTTTGACCTTTTGGGGCTTCAAGCCAACATATGAGGGTCCTCCAACTTCGTAAGGCCATAACTCTCAAACTGTGAGGAGTTATGTGACATTCCACATACCACAAAAAATGGAATGAGATGTAATATCCATATATAATAGTCTTACCTACAAATATATCAAAACCCATACCATTATCCATCAAACAAACTTGGGTCCATTACCCAAACTTGGGTTCTCCAACTTCTCATGGCCATAACTCTCTGACTGTGAGGAGTTATGTGACGTTCCACATACCACTGGAAATGGAATGACATGTACTATCCATATAGAATATTCTTACCTTAAAATATATTAAAACTCATACCATTATACATGAAACAAACTTGGGTCCATTACCCAAACCTTTGTGCAACCAGAATTTGATACTAGACTTTCTCCAATGGTTGACATCAATCACTCAGGGTTGAAATCAATCTACAATATCACTCTCCAATGGTTGACATCAAGGAAAACCAACAATCCATGCCAACTATCCATCAACCTAAGCCAATTGTCTAACATCATCACCAGTTAATGTGCATTGTCCTTGGGATCATCACCATACTATCACATTACTCATGGTTCCCTGATCTCCTCCTCATTTCACTATGTTTCAGTGAGTTAACTGAAGACTAAGAGACTAGTTAACTCAAACTAGGTGGCAGTTAACTCCCGTAATTTCCTGAGAGACTAGGCTAGGTGGTAGTTTACTCCCGTAATTGTTGGTGTGTGTCCAGATCACTCTAGACCACCACTATGGAATATTGGCTTCTCTTCCAGTTCCCATTAGTTGAGTCTTACAGAGTATATCATGTGTAAATTATCATTCATTCATTTGGTTAATGAGATTTCTCCCATTCTTTCTCTCCTGCTTCTCTTTTCTCATATTTTCTCTGCAAACTGTGTATGTCATTTTCTATATATATATATATATATATATAT
>SNQJ01S0036975.1:123473-143133 GCA_010110895.2 Picea sitchensis
TATATATATATATATATATATATATATATATATATATATATATATATATATATATATTCTATGAAGTTTCAACACATTTACATGGTATCAGACACGATAGATTTCTAGGAAAAAGACACATCAGATTATTTTTTTAGGTACCAAAGATTGAAGACAATGGAAAAATAGAATTTCCAAAAGAATTTATTCTTACACCATACAATTTATTTGAATAGAAAGAGAAGATGATAGTGCATCTTCGACGAAGAGGATTATACAGGTTAACCATGAACATAGAGATCAAACCCACATCAGCCATAGAAAAATCCAAGTATCTTAATCAAATGGATGAAGCGTTTGGAACTACTTGCAGTCTCATTTCTCCTTAACTCCTCTTTCACATATACTCCTATAAAACCCCTAATGAAGTCAGGACAACCATGGAGGGGATTTTTGGAAAATGGGTTGAGATGAGGGGACACATTCTCTATGTGGAATTGTTCACTTTGAATCCAAAAACCTTCGACAATCTCCAATATTTATTTACCAAATATAAGAATTTGTTGTTGTAACTCAAGGCTTGCGGGGTTAATAAATATAAGGAGGAGAAACAAATCGTTCTTACCATTCTTTCCAAAATTGGTATGGAATACTCAATGTTTGTATCCACATTTAATTCATTTAGTCTCACCTCTAGAGCCACATGGACGATGCCCTCTCTTGAGGCCTTTATCGAGTCTCTGACACAAGAGAAGAACAATATCATCAATATGGGAAAAATCAAAGACCCAAAGGCACATGCACTTATTATGAAAGATGGTAGAAGTCATCAAAATTAGAGATCTAAAGACAAAGACAAAAGGAAATCACATGCAAATCCAAAGAAGGAAGGGTACTCAAAACCCTTCAATGATTCCTCCATATCCAAAGGTGGAAAGGGAATAAAAGGGGAGAAATGCACTTACTGTCATAAAGGATTCCATCCATAATCCGCATGTATGCAGAAAAAGATAGATCAAATGGCCCAAATACTTCAACAAAACAACATTGGAGATCAAATCCCCGAGGGTTCCAAGAAGAAGAAGCCAAAAAATTAAAATCCCAAGAAAGGAAATTATAGCCATGCTTTGATTTCCATCAACTCCTCTCCCAATTCTTGGATCATAGATTCAGGAGAATCACACCATATGGACGCCACAAAATAAGTCTACTCTTCATTGGATGCATGCAAAGGTCCTCTTATTCTGATGGAGGACAACTCTCCATTCAAGGTCATCGGAAAACGAAGATTAGAAATCACCAACGGAAAGATTATATTCACACCTGATGTTGTGGATATCTATGACATGCAAACCAATTCCAAGGTTTCTACCGATGAGGTAAATCATCAATCCAGACTCTACACATTTTCTAAATTTATTGAACCAGATTATACATTACTTCTTACCCATGTTGATGAAAGTAGTGGGATATGGCACGAAAGGTTCATGCATTTAAATTTCAGATATATGCAAAAACTTAGCAAGAAGAGAATGGTTGATGGTCTACCTGATATCCACTTCTCCAAAGGAATTTGTGACGGATGTGTTCTTGGAAAACACCCTCAAGAGAAATTCAACAAAGGAAAGACTTAAAAGGCATCCTTTCCTTTAGATCTAATCCATATTGATATAATGATCCCTTTTCATTATCCATCAATTAGTAAAGCAAGGTATGTGCTCATTTGTGTTGATAATTTCTCATGCTTCACATGGACTTTCTTTCTCAGGAAAAAATAAGAGGTCTTTCAACACCTCAAAGATTTCAAAGCCCTTGTTGAAACACAGTCAGGAAAGAAGATCAAATTCCTCGGAACAGATAATGGGGGGGAGTATGTCAACCATGAGATACATAATATTTGTCTTGAAGTTGGGATTCATTTGTAGCACATTGTTCCTTATATTGTTGGCATGTTTATAGGAAGAGTGTTCTTATCATTGATGGTAAGAACAAAAGTGACAATGGCATATTGTTATCAATGATGGAAAATAGGAAAGTAGTGATGATAGCATCAGGAATTGTTTTCTACAAGATTAGGAGGAATAGCGCAAAGTTGCACGCATAGTGAAAGTGTGCGCCAGGGCCGAGGTTAACTTAATTTCCAAAGCGCAGGAGAGATATCATTTTCAGAAACATAGATGAGACCTAAAGTCATCAGGAATCACAGAAGGATCGAATGTCGAGGCCTTTGACACTTAGAAATTCTTCAAAGTCGAGAGGAAGTGTAAGCTGAAGACGAGGAGTGATAGTGGTCATTAGATTGAAAGAATCTAGAGTTCTAGACCAGAGTCCAGACAGAAGGAATGAGTGAGGAGGAGAGGAACAAATATCATCTGTTGGATCTAAGAATGAAGGACTATAAACCGTTAGATCCAGTGGATTTTCAAGGAGGATAAGCTCAGGCGAAAAAACTCCAAGAGACGAAATCGTGAAATGTGAATTTTTTATTTGATTTGGACTGTTAGGTCGTGGAGGTTTGTGGACCATCGATCCGACATAAGAGGATATCGATAAATCAGGAATTGAAGAAAGGAGGTGCTCTAACCTCTAACATCATGAAACGTGAAATCCTGAAATGCAGAAGGTGATCACAGTCATTGATAGAGGAAGGATTGTGGGTCATTGATCTGATGCAAGTGCAAGTTCGGGAATCCAAAGAAGGGAAGTTCTCTAACCTATGACATCATGAATCATGAAATATATAATTGAGAATAAGGTGATCACAATCTTTGATCGAAGAATTTCATGAACTGTCGATCGGACAAGACTCAAAACATGAAACTCATGAAATCTCATTCACGAAGGTGAGATTTGGACCATCGGATCACTGAGGATCATGGAACATAGATCAGGCATGACGAGGTTCACAATTTTGTGAAATGTGAAGTCCCAAAGTGCTTGGACCCAAGTCACAGCCAGTGGTCACATCAGTGGAAGTTAAGGGAGGAGATAGCACTTCACTAGGCTCCACTTTGTATTTCACAAGTTGGGAGAATCAAGGCAACTCACAACTGAATATCCAATGCGAGAAATCACAAAGCACTCGAAATTTAGGCATGTGGTCACAACCAAGGTCACATCAGCAAAAAATAAGGGAAGGATCTAGCATTGCTAGGATCCACTTAGGAGATCAGGAGTTGGGAGAATCGAGGAAACTCATAGCATAATATCATGAAACGCAAAGTCGCATAGCCCCCTTTTTGGTTAGCATGTGGTCACAGCCTATGTACATGTGAAGAGGAAATTTCACCCAGTGTTAGTTCATGCAGGTGAATTTCATAGGAAGCTTCTTCTCAAGGAACTCATGTAACTATCAAATGAACTGTAACTGTAATAGAGAAGAGGAAGGGTTTCATTGGCATAGAAGCCAAGAATCTCAGGACAACACCACTGATGATGAACAGAATGGGGTATCTTCCAAACAATTCAAAGAGCTTCAGGGTGATCACCAGAGGAGCTAAAGAGTCTTGAGATAATTGGCAATAAAATGAAGACTCATCATAGAGACAATTGAAAAATGGAAAAATTTTGAAGACTGTAACTGCTAGAGAGGACGAAGAGTTGTGTGCATGATCTGGTAGAGGAATTGGCATGATAAATATAAGCAGAACAGAGAAGAGAAGTGTTCTTCATTTTGTGATTCATGTGCGTAGAAGAGAATTTTAAGGTGTGCATGCAGAGAGAGAGTAGAAGAAAAGAAATCGCAAGATGATGTGAGTAGGAATACACTAATGCAGGCAGAGCAGAGAAATATAGAAGAACAGTGACGAGACTAGTAGGACATTGACAAAATTGTATCACTGTAATAAATTTATGTAACAAAGTTTTATATCTCAGGGTGGTAGGGAGGTTCTAGGGAGGACTGTCATCCTTAGACTTTCAAGTGGGTTCTTGAACACAGGGAGTTGTATCTTCCATCTGGTTGCAGCCAGAAAAACTAGGGTGGTAGGGTGGTGCAAGGGAGAACCATTGTACTATGTTATATAGGTTGGTGCCTATGTGACTGGAAGTTGGTGCTTCCATTCAATTGATGCTGGAAAACTTAGGGAGTTGGTTCTTCCTTCTAGTGGGTGCTAGAGAAACCATAGAGTTGTTGCTCTCAACAAGTTGTAGCTTTCTATTTGAGGTTGTAGCCTCATATTTGAGTTGGTTCTTAGAGACTGTGATGTACATGAAAGTTGGATCTTTATTGACATCCTAAGAAGAAGAGGTTTTCTCCCTTTATGATTTTCCTCATGAAAATAAGTCTCTATGTGTATCCTGTGTGATTGATCAAATATTGTATATCTATTCATGTTAAGTTATCAGCAACACATTAAATAATTATGTAGAAAGATTCGTGAAAAGAACAAGAAAATTTTCAAGATTATATATATAACAGATTCGCCACCCCCCCTCTCAGTTATTTTTCCAACAATTGGTATCATAGACAGTGCCTTTGATTAAAGGTAGATCCATAAGCTTCAACATGACTAGTAATGAAGGATGTTCAACTAATAGAGTCCCTCTGTTTGATGGAACAAACTTTGCCTTCTGAAAAATAAGGATGAGAACATATTTAATGTCTTTGGGTGATGATGTTTGGGATGTCATTGAAACTGGATATGTGAAGAATGTAGTCTTGGCCTCAAAAGATGATAAGTTGGAGTTTAGATTTAATGAAAAAACATTGAATTCCATCCTCAGTGGACTTGCAGAAGCCGAGTTTTTCAAATTCATGCATTGTGATTCAGTAAAAGTTATGTGGGACAAGCTGATAAATAGTTATGAAGGTAATGAAAAAATGAAAGAAGCAAAACTTCAGACTCACAGACTGAAATTTGAGAAATTAAATATGGATGAAGACAAAGCTATCAGTAAGTACTTCTTACGTATAGAAGAAATTGTCAACACTATGAAAGGTCTAGGTGAAACGATAGATGAATCTTTTCTAGTCTAGAAAATATTAAGATCTCTTCCTTATAGATTTAACCCAAAGGTCTATTCTATAGAGGAAATAATTGATCTCAAAGCATTGACACTAGATGAACTTCTTGGAACCCTAACTTCTTATGAAATGAGAATCACCAAAGGTAAATCCACTACAAGAGAGGCAACCTTTAAAGTAGAGAAAAACACAGACTCCAATATAGATGAGATTGAAGAAAAGTTTGTGAGAAGACTGACGAAAGGATCAGATAGATACAAAGGTACGTTTCCCTTCAAATGTTTCAATTGTGGTAAGATAGGTCATTTTGAAAATAAGTTTCCTCACAAAATAAAGGATTAGACATATGATGATGAAGAGAATCACAAACACAAAAATGTCTATAAAGAGAATAATTTTAAGAAGAAAAGGCTTTGTGTAAACAATGATGACGATCCTTTAGATGATGAAAGCAGTGAATCTTCTATTGAAAGTAAAATAAATGATCTCATGCTAATAGTTTTAGAATACCTAAACATTGAAGATATAGGAAGTGAGTTCGTCAATTGTGAAGTAGTAGTAGATATTGAAGGAGAACTTGTCAGTGCCAGGGAAGAGATTGATAGACTCGGAGAAAATAAAAGAAAACAAAAATAGTTACTACTCAGGTATGAGAAAACATGCAATGAACCATCTGAATAAATTTCTCTGTTGAAGGTTAAGTTATAAGAAGTTAAGAGGATTGAATACATCCTCAAAAAATGACTGAAGGAATCCAAAACAAAAGGTGAAAAATTGGAAGCAGAAGTAGTGTTTGTTAGAAAAGATCTAGATAAATTGCAAGACTTATATCATCAAAATCTTACAAGTATTAAAGCCTTAGAAGGATTAGCCACCATTTTGAATCAGCAAAGGAATCCAAATTTGAAAATTGGTTTGGGTTATGAAGAGGGATCAAGTAGTGGTCAGCCAAGCAATAAAGAATCCATCAAGTTTGTCAAATCTACAACCATTGACAACAACAAACCTACAAAAACAAAGGAAGATAATCATTCACCAAGGAGGAGTGAAGAAAAAGGTACCAAAACTGAATCTGTAGAAAAAATAAATAATACACCCTCTACTCAAGGAAATCATCAGCATGGAAGAAATCGACCTTCTCAAAGAAGACAACCATTTTCTAGGTACAAAGATTTTTTTATGGATATTGTTTTTATTGTTCTAACTTTGGCCACAAAGTTTTAAATTGCTCATTAATATTTAGACATGAGAAATCAAGAAACCCAAGGAATAAATATCTGCCACAACAAATAATGACACAGCCAAGTAAAAAACAAACACAGACTGCAAATCATGTGATGGATGGGAAAATGATGCAGATTAAGCATAACAATTGTTATGATCCTTTATCAAATGAACTAGAATGTTACATGTGCCATAATTATGGACATAAAGTTGCAAATTGTCGCCTAAAGAACTATAAGCCAGTTTCAAATCACAGAGCTAAAAACATCAATGTTTGGAAGAAGAAAGAAGATAACAAGTGTGGATTAGTGTTGGCAGCTCAAAGACAAAAGAATCCCTTGTATATTGACAGTGGATGCTCCATTCATATGACATGTGACAAAAGTAAGTTCCTATCACTCAAAGAAAGTAAATCAGGAAATGTGACCTTTGGAAATGATGCTCCAGGAAAGATTAGAGGTAAGGTCTAATAAGCTTAGGTAACGAAAGAACCAAATCTCAAGATGTATTATTTTTTTATGGATTAAAGCATAATCTTCTTAGTGTAATTCATCTATGTGACAGAGGATGTGAAGTCACTTTCACTGCCAAATATTGTAAAATAAAAACAGTGAACAAAGGAGAGTTGATTGCAAAAGGGGTTAGAACTGAAAATAATGTTTATGTTCTAAAGAAAGATAAGGAGGAATGTCGTTGAAGAAAATTTGATGAAAGTTGGTTATGGCACAAAAGGCTTGGACACCTGAATTTTGATCATATTGTCAAGCTGAATAATGAAGGTGTTGTGAAATATCTTCCAAGAATATATAATCCTCATAACTCTGTATGTGAATCCTATCAAATGGGGAAGCTGACTCGTGTTCAATTCAAGTTGAAGAGTTTCACATCTTCAGAGAAACCACTTCAACTTAGTCATATGGATCTGTGTGCACCATCACGAAAGGAAGGAACTAAAGGAGAATGTTTATGCTGGTCATTGATGACTTCTCTAGACTTATGTGGTTTCCTTTTTGAGAGAAAAATCTGATGCATTTGAGAAGTTCAAACAATTTAAGGCACTAGCCGAGAATCAGATAGGAAGGAAGTTAAAGTTAATTTGCTCATACAGGGGAGGATAATTTATATCAAGAGATTTCAAATAATCATGTGACAAACATGGAATTAAAAGAGAATATACTATTCCAGGTAGTCCTCAACAAAAGAGTTGTAGAACTCAAAAATAGATCAGTTCAGCAGATGGAAAGGGCTATGATGAGTGAAAGGGGCATTTCACAAACCTTCTAGGTGGAGGTTTTTCATAGAGTTATTCATATTCTAAAAAAAGTGCATCTAAGGCTAAATAGTGATAAAAATCCATATGAGTTGTGGTTTGGTCGACCTGCATCAATCAAGCACTTCAAATTATTAGGAAGTAAATGCTACATAAAAATAATGTTGATCATCTGGAAAAAATTGATGGTAGATATGATGAAGGTATGTTCTTAGGATATGCAATGAATAGTAAAGGATACAGATGCTTTAACAAAAGAATGCATAAATTAGTATACTATATTGATGTTTGAATTGATGAAGAAGCTTCTATAAAAGATCAACATAGAATAAGCACCAAGTCAGATGAAGAATATGATGAGGATAATGAAAATGAAGAACAAAAAATCTCAAAGTCACAAGAAGATGATGAATCAGGTGGATAAGAGACACCAAGAAAAGAAGAGTCGCGACAACAATCAACATCAAATCCTTCCTCCAGAATTACTCAAAAGAATCATCCTGCAAGTCATATAATTGGTCAGAAAGACAAAGGTGTACAAACCCAAAGAAGGATAATCATAGCCACCGATAAATCACATATAGCCTTCATATCCATGGTGGAACCCAAGAACTTTAATGAAGCCAGTAGGGATGTAAATTGGTTAAAATCAATGAATGATGAACTGGATCAAATTGAAAAGAATGATACTTTGGAACTTGTTCCTAGGCTAGCAAATAAAAATGTAATAGGATCCAAATGGGTCTACAAAAATAAAATGAATGAGGAAGGAAATATTGTAAGAAATAAAGCTAGATTGGTCTGCAAAGGGTATTCTCAAATAGAAGGACTGGATTTTGATGAAACATTTGCACCCATAGCAAGATTAGAAGTTATTAAAATGTTTATTTCCTATGCTTGTCATAAGAAGTTTAAATTATATCAAATGGATGTCAAGTCAGATTTTCTAAATGGAGATCTAAATGAAGAAGTCTATATGGAATAACCAGAGGTTTTCCAATTGTCAGATAATCCTGACCTTGTCTACAAGATGAAGAAATCCTTATATGGGTTGAAACAAGCTCCTCATGCTTGGTATTACAGATTAGATAAGTATCTTCAAGACAAAGGGTTCAAGAGAGGAACAATTGACTGCAATCTATATATCAAAAAAGAGGATAAATATTTTCTCATTGTGTTGGTCTATGTAGATGACATCATCTTCGGAAGTAATAATGCTTCATTAGTACAATGGTTTGCTTCTGCAATGCAGTCTGAATTTGAAATGTATATGATAGGGGAACTGTCATTTTCTCTTGGTCTGCAAATTACTCAAAGGTCTAAAGGAATATTTCTTTCTTAGGAGAAATGTTGAAAAGGTTTCAAATGGAAGATTATAGACCTATGAGCATACCTATGGTCACTGGATGCAAGTAAATCAAGGATGATGACTCACTTGATGTTGATCAGAGTTCATATAGGTCTATGATAGGCATCTTGTTGTACATCACAACATCTCTCCCAAACATAATTCATGTTTTTGGAATGGTAGGATGGTATCAGGATGCACCTGAATAGAGTCATTTGTTAGTTGTCAAAATAATATTCAGATACTTGAAAGGAACAATGAACTATGGTCTATGGTATCCTAGGAATCAGAATTTTCAACTATCAGTGTATTCAGATGTTGATTGGGCCAACTATGTGGATGAAAGGAAAAGAATGAGTGGAGGTGCATTCTTCTTAGGAGATTCCCTTGTATCAAATATAGAAGATGAATAAATTGCAACTTCAACGTGTTGTACCCAATTATTATGGATGATTCAGACACGTGTAGACTTGGAGGTAAAATATATTGCACCGATTCCAATTCATTATGATAATGCTAGTGCAATTAGTGTGTCAAAGAATTGTGTATTTCACTCCAAGACCAAGCATATACCCATCAAGTATCACTTATTGAGGGAACAGGTATCCAAAACTGTTGTTTCTTTGCATTATATTACATCCAAATATAAGATTGTTGATATCTTCACTAAACCGCTTCCAAAAGTCTAGTTTGAGTATCTACGCCAAATGTTGGGCATGACCCTGTTATCAAGTTAAAATAGTCTATCTGATTAGGGGGAGAGTGCTCATAGTATATATAATTAGAGGGAGAGTGCTTCAGAGGGAGAACATAGTCACAATTAGTTCTCTTTGACATTGATGTCAAAGGGGGAGAAAAAGGTGTGGTCTGCTACAATTGGAGGTCTAAGTAAAATAGTACAGCCTTTCAGAGTTGAAATCAATGCCAAAGGGAGAGATTGTTGGCATGTTTACAAGAAGAGTGTTCTTGTCATTAATGGAAATAAAAACAATGATGATGGCATATTGGTAGCAATGATTGAAAATAGGAAAGAAATGATGATAACATCGAGAATTGTTGTCTACAGGCTTAAGAGGAATAGCGCAGAGTTGCACGCAGAGCACAAGTGTGTGCTAGGGCCAAGGTTAACTTCATTGCAGATGAGACCCAAAGTCATGAGGAATCACAGAAGGATCAAAGGTCGAGGCCTTTGACACTTAGAAATTCTTCCAAGTCAAGAGGAAGTGTAAGCTTAGGAGGAGGAGCACTAACGGTCGTTGGATTAAACACTGTGAAGAATCTAGACCACTAGACCAGAGTCCAGAAAGGAGGAATGAGTGTGCAGTAGAGGAACAGATCCCATCCATTGGATCTGAGCACGAAGGACCACCAACTATTAGATCCAATGGATTTTCAAGGAGGATAAGCTCAGGAAAAAAATCTCTAAGTGATGAAGTCGCAAAATGTGAATTCGTGATTTGATCTGGACCATTGGGTCATGCAGGTTCATTGACCATTAATCTGACGTAAGCAGATATCGGGAAATCAGGAATCAAAGAAAGGAGGTGCTCTAACCTCCAACATCACGAAACACAAAATCTTGAAATGCAGAAGGTGATCACAGTCGTTGATTGAGGAAGGATTGTGGGTCTTTGATATGACGCAAGCATGAGTTTGAGAATCAAAAGAAGGGAGGTTCTATAACCTCCAACATCGCGAGTCGTGAAATCTCAAAGTGTGAAGAAGGTGATCGTAGTCATTGATCAAATAATGTCATGAGACGTTGATCAGACAAGACTCAAAATGTGAAACTCGTGAAATCTTGATTCAGGAAGGTGAGATCTGGATCATTCGATCACTGAGGATCATGGACCATTGATCAGGCACAACGAATTTTACGAGTCCACAAAATGTGAATTCCCAAAGTTCTTGGCCCCAAGTCACATCTAGTGGTCACATCAATGAAAGTTAAGGGAGGAGCTAGCACTTCACTAGGCTCCACTTCAGATTTCGCAAGTTGGGAGAATCGAGGCAACTCGCAGCTAAATATCCAATGTGTGAAGTCACGAAGCACTTGAAAGTTAGGCATGTGGTCACAACCAAGGTCACATCAGGAGAAAATAAGGGAAGGCAATAGTGTTTCTATGCTCCACTTCAGAGATATGGAGTTGGGAAAATTGAGGCAACTCACAGCAGAAGATCGTGAAATGCGAAGTCGTGTACCCCCCTTTTTGGTTAGCATGTGGTCACAACCTATGGACATGTGAAGAGAAACTTGCACCCAATGCTATTTTATGTAGTTGAAGTTCACAAGGAGATTTTTCTCTAGGAACTCTTGTAATTTTTAGATGAAATATAATTGTAAAAGAGAAGAGAAAGGGTCGCACTGGAAGAGAAGCCAAGAATCTCAGGATAACGCCACTGATGACGAATAGACTGAGGTATCTGCTAGAGAATTCGAAGAGCTTCAGGGTGATCGCCAGAGGAGCTGAAGAGTCTCGAGATAACTCGAATTGAAATGAAGACTCATCATAGAGACAATTGAGAGATGGAAAAGTTTCAATGACTGTAACTTCTAGAGAGGACGAAGAGTTGCATGCATGATCTAGCAGAGGACTTGGCATGATAAATATATGCAGAAAAAAGAAGAGAAGTGTTCTTCATTTTTTTATTCATGTGCATAGAAGAGAATTTTGAGGTGTGCATGCAGAGAGAGAGTAGAAGAATAGAAAGTGTAATATGATGCAAGCATGAATACACTAATGCAGGCAGAGCAAATCAATATAGAAGAATAATGATGAGACTAGTAGGCCATTTGATGGCGCGACACTCCTCAGCCTACCCCACAGGGTCTCTGCGCCTGACCTCCTGGTCTTAAGGATCGCTCAAATTCCTTCTGGGTTGAAGCGGCTCCTTGGACTCCCAATGGAATCCCTATGAAAAACCTGATCCACAGGTCCTTTATTCACCCACACAGCCTTCTACACATGACCACACTCTTTCCCTGATCTCTGATGAGCTCTCTGCCCAGCCTTAGCCCTTCCTGGCTATGCCCTGGTCCTCGTGACTACTTTCTCACAAGACAACATCCTTGTATTCCTTCTGTCGGGGTTTTGGGCTTCAAAATCCCGATGAGCCCTGATCCACGTCACCTCTATCTCACAAGACCGTAGCCTTGTATCCCATTGGGGTTTCAGACTTTCCAATGTCCAAATACAATCATCCTCAGGATTCACGATCCCTTGAATATCGACGCGCTCTTCACACGTTATCCCTCTTGGCTAGACTTTGGTTCATATGACCGTTATCCCCGTGACCTCAGTCTTATCCCTCGTTGGGGTTTCGGGGTTTCCAATGCCAAAATGCATATGCCCATGGGATTTCCGATTCCTCGAATCCTGACTCTCCACTACCTAACAGCTGGCCCCTTAAACAACACTTTCCACTTCTCCGATACACTGACAGCTGGTCCCCACAATGGCGCTTCCCCCTTGTCGGGGTTTCAGACTTCGCGATTCTGAAATACCCAAACACCTTGTCACAAGGATCCCCGATATCCCGATAACCCCAACCGTCGATCAATGATTTCCTATCGGGACTTTCTCAATGGCTCCGATTTCTGCCACATGTCCTCCTCTGATGGATGGTCCTAATTTCTCTGGGATTTCGAGACTTCTGATGTCCCAACTTCCACGACCTCAGGAACTTCGATTTCCCAATGTTGAATATCCCGACTCTCTTCAGATTTCTGACACCTGTCTCCCCAAATAGATGGCTCAGATTTGTGTCAGGGTTTTCAAAGTGGACTTACCCGATCTCCTCTCCACAGGAATGCCAATATCCCGACTCCTGATGCCTCGATCTCTGCCACGTGTCTCCACTAACGGACGGTCCAGACCTTCCCGACATTTCGAGAATTGAAGTGTCTCGATTTTCTTTTCCTCGTGACTCCCGATATGCCGATGACTGAAGTCCCGATGGTAACCCTCATGCAGCTCCTATCCAGTCCGACGGCTAACGGGTATCCTCTCAAGATCTGACGACCTAGATCCGTTCTCCTACGCACTCACTCCAAGGGTTAAACTCTGCTTCTCTTCTCCTGATCCAATAGCTGACGGGATTCTGTGTGAACATTCGATGGTCCACAATCTCCTGGGCTTGCTCCTTGGAAACCCAGTTGTAGCCTCCTCGCTTCTCGCCAAATCTGACGGTGCAAATCGCTTCTTTCCACGTGCTCCCTCTGATGCTCTCTGGACATGAAATCTTCAACGGTACAGGTTTCTTCTCCTGCCGATCTAACAGATGCTATTTCTCCTCCTGAGATTCTGTGCACTTTCTTCCGAGACTTGGAAGAATTTCCAGTCCCCAAAGACCTCAACCTTTGTTCTACTTTTTCCTCTGCGAGCTCCACAACCTTGAGCTTCGCTGCACGTAGTAAAAAAGTTGTTCCTCCTGATCTTTGCTTCGACTCCTTAAAGGATTCTTCAACCTCTGCACTCCTGCAGAGTCTTCTCATGCACAAGCTGGTGCTATCTCTTCTGAGCTTCTCACCCGCTCAGACCCTTACGGGATTTTGTCTTCCTTCCTTTCTCCCCCATATGGAGAGTTTGACGCCCCTCTGGCTATCCTGCTACTCAAGCAACCTCTTGCTGAGCCTTTTAGGGTGTTCAGCAACCCTGTGAAGATCCGTCAGTGGATTCTTCCTCAAATTACAGAACTCAAAGGGTTCTCTTCTTCTATGCCTATCTGCACACAGACTCAAATGCCCACCTGGCAGAGTGTCTTCCTTTCACAGAACGTTCAGTAGTTCTGTTTTCTTTCGTGCACCCCTTGCACTTGCTCGATGGCCTCCTAGCAGAGCTCTACAGAGCCCTTAATGATTCTGTTTTCTTCTTCAAACTCTTAGTAGATTTCTTCCTCAAATGCACCGCAGCGCATATGCTCAATGCCCACCTGGCAGAGCTCTCAGAATCCTCAGTGATTATGTCTCTTTTGTCTGAACTCACAACAGAGTTCCTCCAACTGCACCTTGTGCCTGTGCTCAATGCCCTCCTAGAAGAGCCTTTACAGAATCCACAGTAGAATTTTGTCTGCAACTGTGTCTCTCATACATAGCCTTGCCTCCAAGGTGTTCAACAACCTTGAGGTCTTACTCTGAGTTGTTGATTTCAGTTCTTGTGCTGCAGCACGTCTTTGTCTAACTCCGCAGAGTTCAGAAGTGCATCCTCTGTGCACGGCTCTCAGAACCCGCAGCGTTCTGTCACACCCTCCTGGTGTGAAGCCTCAAAGACCTTCACCTGAAATCAAACACACTCCTACAAATGCACAACTACAGTATACATCTACAACATAAAAGAACACTCACAGAACATTCATATAACACAAAATAATGCAGGAAAACTGCTCTGTTTATATTAAAAATGGCAAATACCTGTTTGTACAAGGGTGTTCTCGAGCTCTCTCTGGCTCTCCTCTTACAACCATTACAACTTCTCCAAAATGAGATATGAAAATCTCTTTTACCTGAGGGGCTATTCGAGCGTTACATTGAATTAAAATTTAGATGAGGTTGTGCCTCTCTCTTCAATGCATGATTTGAATTCACGGACTTGGTTGGCTGGCTAGTTGGCTGATGTGGAGAGATTCTCCTGCATCATACTCCTCAGCTACAAAATCATGAGCTCCTACTCATGAGTTTCCCCTCTCAGCTATTGGAAATCCTCTTGGATCCCAAACAAATATCTGGAGCTTCCCATCTGCTCCATTCTTCTGTTGATGTTGCTTCTGCACTACTGTTGTTGTTGCTTCCTTTCTGCCCAACCTCTCCTCGCTGGTAGTCTCTGCTGATCGGATCATCAGCTCCATGATCTCTTCGATCACTTCATCCAGCTACTCCCATGGATGGTTCTGCTCATGCAGTCTCCTCAGCTGCAAATTTTTTTGGCACATGCGCAGATCATCATGATCTCCAATGCCTCCTTCATTAGTTTCCAACTTCACCTGTTGGATGTGCACGCTCTGCACCTTCACCCTTTTCCCCGGGGCTTCGAATTGTTCATACATATCAGCAAAACAAATGTTGTCTTCCTCTTCTTCTTCTACTGCAAACTCCCCTGTTGCAGTCTTTTCAACTTCCTTGCTGAAAATATTGAGCCATTCCTCAGAATGTTCATCATCCTCTTCGGCTGCTTCTTATGTTGTCAAATTAAATGCTACAACTTCCTCAGCTTCTTGGCTAAAGTCATTGAGCCATTCCTCAGAATGATCACTCTCTTTTCTTTCTTGGGCAGCTTCCAAAACCTGCTCCAATTCTTCTTCTTTAATGATAGTCACAACTGACTGTTTTGCTGTTGCACCATCTGCAACACAGACTTCTGCCTCCTCCTGGGAAAATGGTCGGAATACTCCAATTCCCCCGATCATCATAAGGCTCCTCATATTGTCCTCTTCTATCAGCTGCATCTGTTGATCCAAACTCACCTCTGAATTTATGAGACCCTCAGACAGTCTTATCTACTCGATCAGCTCCTCGGGCTGCTCAAAATTCACCTGCTCATCCCTGCCCACCTGGCAATATGGGATGCTTCCACTGCCCTCCTAGCAATCTATGAGATCCCGTAGCGACCTCAATTCATTTCCCTCCTGGAAATGTGAAATTCCTCGGCTGTCCTTTTGACAGTCTCTGAGATCCCGCAGTGATCTCAATTCGTTGCCCACCTGGCAATATGGAATTTCTTCTCTGCCCTCCTGGCAGTTCTTGAGATCCTCAATTGATCCCAATTCATTCTCTTCACTAAGAAATTTTCCAGTCTCCGGTTCACATACCTGAATCATTTCCTCTTCTGGTACATTGAGGTTTTCAGCATACCTCAACCATCTTTTTAACAGTCTGCGTTATCTTATGACCATCAACTCCTTGACTGGCCATTTCACCTTCGGTTTCTTCATGGGCCATTCATATACCCATCTCGGCTTCTTATCCTGTCGCATATTCAACTCGAGCTTCACCATTTCTCTTTTTATATCAGCGAGCTCTTCATCTATTTCCTTTTTGCTCCATAGCTCTTTCCTCCCAGCATACCTACGGCCTTCAGTAGCCATGTTGTTGTCTCTGTTTGCCTTCCTGGAAAATCTGTTGCTATCACTCCACACTAAGAGTTCTACCAGCTTCATCCTGCATTCCTACTGACTGTCTACTTGATTGTTGCCTACCTGCAAACAATCCTTACAAAGTCCTCAACAACTTTGTCTTCTTTCACTTGAAATATACAGATGAATTTCCTTCTCTGATACCACTTGATGTGTATCAGAGTGCTCTTTATCTCTTGCCTCTCTTGCCTGAAATATACAGACAAGAAATAGGCTCTGATACCACTTGATGGTGCGACGCTCCTCAGCCTACCCCACAGGGTCTCTGCACCTGACCTCCCGGTCTTAAGGATCACTCAAATTCCTTCTGAGCCAAAGCGGCTCCTTGGACTCCCAATGGAATCCCTGTGAAAACCCTGATCCACATGTCCTTTCTTCACCCGCACGGCCTTTTGCACATGACTGCACTCTTTCCCTAATCTCCGATAACCTCTCTGCCCGACCTTAGCCCCTCCTAGCTATGCCCTGGTCCTCATGACCACTTTCTCACAAGACCGCAGCCTTGTATTCCTTCCGTCGGGATTTTGGGCTTCAAAATCCCGATGAGCTCTTTTTCTTGCTAGCCCTCCAGGCTAAGCTCGTGGTCCACGTGACCTCTATCTCACAGGACTGCAGCCTTGTCTCCCATCGGGGTTTTGGACTTTCCAATGTCCAAATACAATCATCCTCAAGATTCACAATCCCTCGAATCTTGACATGCTCTTCACGCGTTAGCCCTCTTGGCTAGACTTTGGTTCATATGACCATTATCCTCTTGACCTCAGTCTTATCCCTCGTCGGGGTTTCAGGGTTTCCAATGCCAAAATGCATATGCCCATGGGATTTCCGATTCCTCGAATCCTGACTCTCTACTACACTGACAGCTGGCCCCTCAAACGACACTTTCCACTTCTCCGATACGCTGACAGTTGGTCCCCACAATGGCGCTTCCCCCTTGTCGGGGTTTCAGACTTCACGATTCTGAAATATCCAAACACCTTGTCACCAGGATCCCCAATATCCCGATGACCCCAACCATCGATCAATGACTTCCTGTCGGGACTTTCTCGATGGCTCCGATTGCTGCCACGCATCCTCCTCTGATGGATGGTCCTGATTTCTCTAGGATTTCGAGACTTCTGATGTCCCAACTTCCACAACCTCAGGAACTCCGATTTCCCGATGCCGAATATCCCGACTCTCTTCATATTTCTGACACTTGTCTCCCCAAACGAACGGCTCAGATTTGTGTCAGGGTTTTCAAAGTGGACTTACCCAATCTCCTGTCCATGGGAATGTCAATATCCTGACTCTCGACGCCTTGATCTCCACCACGTGTCTCCACTAACGGACGGTCACGACCTTTCCGGCGTTTTGAGAATTGAAGTGTCTCGGTTTTCTTGTCCTCATGACTCCCGATATGTCGATGACTAAAGTCCCGATGGTAACCCTCATGCATCTCCTATCTGATCCGATGACTAACGGGTATCCTCTCAATATCTGATAGCCCAGATCCATTCTCCTACGCACTCACTCCAGAGGTTAAACTCTACTTCTCTTCTCCCGATCCAACGGTTGATGGGATTCTGTGTGAACATTCGATGGTCCACAATCTCCTGGGATTTCTCCTTGGAAACCCAATCATAACCTCCTCACTTCTGGCCAAATCTAATGGCTGATGGGATTTTTTCTCCTAGATCTGACGGTACAGATCGCTTCTTTCCGCGCGCTCCCTCTGATGCTCTCTGGACATGAAATCTTCAACGGTCCAGGTTTCTTCTCCTATTGATCTAACAGTTTTTTTTTCTCCTCCTGAGCTTCTATGCACTTTATTCCAAGACTTGGAAGAATTTCCAGTCCCCAAAGACCTCAAACTTTGTTCTACTTTTTCCTTTGCAAGCTCCACGACCTTGAGCTTCGCTGCGCGTAATAAAACAATTGTTCCTCCTGAGATTTTCTTCAACTCCTTGAAGGATTCTTCAACCTCTGCACTCCTGCAAAGTCTTCTCATGCACACGTTGGTGCTATCTCTTCTGAGCTTCTCACCCGCTCAGAACCTTACAGGATTTTTTCTTCCTTCCTTTCTCCCCCAAATGGAAATTTTGACGCCCCTCTGGCTATCCTGCTACTCAAGCAACCTCTTGCTAAGCATTTCAGGACGTTCAACAACCCTGTGAAGATCCCTCAGTGGATTCTTCCTCAATTACAGAACTCAAAGGGTTCTCTTCTTCCTGTGCCTATCTAAACACAGACTCAAATGCCCACCTGGCAAAGTGTCTTCCTTTCTCAGAACGTTCAGTAGTTCTGTCTTCTTTCATGCACCCCTTGCACTTTCTCGATGGCCTCCTAGAAGAGCTCTATAGAACTCTCAATGATTCTATTTTCTTCTTCAAACTCTTAGCAAAGTTCTTCCTCAAATGCACCGCAACGCATATGCTCAATGCCCACCTGGAAGAGCTCTCAGAATCCTCACTGATTCTGTCTCTTCTATCTGAACACACAACAGAGTTCCTCCAACTGCACCTTGTGCGTGTGCTCAATGCCCACCTGGCCGAGCCTTTACAGAATCCACAGCAGAATTATGTCTGCAACTATGTCTCTCATACACAGCCTTGCCTCCAAGGTGTTCAGCAACCTTGAGGTCTTACTCTGAGTTGTTGATTTCAGTTCGTGTGTTGCAGCACGTCTTTGTCTAACTCCACAGAGTTCAGAAATGCATCCTCTGTGCACGGATCTCAGAACCCGCAGCGTTCTGTCACACCCTCCTGGTGTGAAGCCTCAAAGACCTTCACCTAAAATCAAACACACTCCTGCAAATTCAAAACTACAGTATACATCTACAGCATAAAAGAACACTCACAGAACATTCACATAACACATAATAATGCAGGAAAAACTACTATGTTTATATTAAAAATGGAAAATGTCTGTTTGTACAAGGGTTTTCTCGAGCTCTCTCTGGCTCTCCTCTTACAACCATTACAACTTCTCCAAAATGAGATATGAAAATATCTTTTACCTGAGGGGCTCTTCGAGTGCTTCCCTCCAACCTACCTACCCTATTCAATTGCATTGAATGGGTTGTCTAGTCCATAATCGGATCTAGATCTCAGCCATTACACACACATTAAAGGCCAATCTACTCTATGCCTGCACAAAGGCACGGCTTCTTGGCTCAACAGCCTAAGCATTTAAATTACATTGAATTCAAATTTAGATGAGGATGTGCCTCTCTCTTCAATGCGTGATTTGAATTCGTGGACGTGGTTGGCTGGCTGGTTGGCTGACGTGGAGAGATGCTCCTGCATCACCATTGAAAAAACTGTATCACTATAATAAATTTATGTAACAAAGTTTTATATCTCAGGGTGGTAGGGATGTTCTAGGGAGGACTATTGTCCTCATATTTTCAAGTGGGTTCTTGAACACAGGGAGTTGTAGATTCCTTCTGGTTGCAGCCAGAAAAACCAGGGTGGTACGGTGATGCAAGGGAGAACCATTGTTCTCTGTTATATAGGATGATGCATGTGTGACTGGAAGTTGGTGCTTCCATCCAGTTGGTGTTGGAACACTCAGGGAGTTGGTGCTTCCTTCTAGTGGGTGCTAGAGAAATCATAGGGTTGGTGCTCTCATTAAATTGTAGCTTGCTATCTGAGGTTGTAGCCTCATATTTGAGTTGGTGCTCAAAGACTGTGATGTACATGAAAGTTGGAGCTTGATTGACATCCTAAGAAGAAGAGGTTTTCTCCCTTTATGGGTTTCCTCA